>VZTY01003046.1:296126-369397 GCA_013400935.1 Turnix velox
ACCGTCGGCCCCGCGCGGCCGCAGCAGCAGCAGCGCCCGCCTCCCGCCGCTCACGGCCGTGGCCGCCGCCGCCTGGCCCCTGGCCATGGCCGCGACACCTGGTCCCGACGATCGCTGAGGAGGGGTGTGGGTGGAAGGAGGGAAACCGCCGCCGCTGCTACTGGAATGCCATTGCTGACCGGGCGTCTCACTTCCTCTAAGGCCGGCGCCCGACTTCCGCCTCCGGCACGTGGGAAAACAGGCCGGGCCTGGCGGCGGAGTTGATTTTATGGCTCAGTCTGCGGCCGCGGCGAGAAGAGTAGCGCGGGCGGGCTGGTGGCGAGAAGTTGCCTGCGGGACCGAGCTTGGACTCGGCTCGGTAGAGGCAAAGACCACCCCGCTCCTTGGCAGATTCCCGGAGATGTCACGGGCACGCTCGGGCCCCTACGGGGTGCTCTGAGGTGCCAGGAGTTAGGGGTTAACGGCCCAGACTATGCCAGGCCTAGCATGGAGGCGACACCATTGTTGCTACCCTTTATTTAAAGGGGAAAAAATAGAGTTCTGGGAGGGAAGGTTTACTCTCGGCCTGTAGGATGGTCGTGACGTTCGACTCCTGTTCTGTCCTCCGACCCCATAGTGAATAAGGTTTGCCTGCCTTCTGTGTGAAGGTCTGTGTGGTGTAGAGAAAGCATGGTTTGCTGACAAACTGTGATATTCTGTGGTGAGGCTGAGTTGAGCTTTCAAGGATTTGCAGAACTCGGGAGTTGTTCTAATAACCTGGAGCTGTAATAATTAAAATAGCTTTTGTATCCATTTGCATTGGTAGAGTCATCCATGCTTGAAGTTCTGAAAATACAGGTGTACTTTTTCCTTCCCTACTCTGTGAAACAAATGTACTTGGTACTTGCAGGGAATTAATATTGGAAGAATTTAGTTTGCTTCGCCGTTGCTTGTGTTGGAACTAGATGATCTGTAAACCCAAACCATTCTATGATTTCTATGATTTTTCTCCAAGTGATGCTGAAAATCAGCCCTTGAAGAAACTTTCTAAGACAGGATTTAGTATGAGAAAGCAGCACTGGGTGCGCAGAGGAGTAGTCTCAAATAGTGCACACCTTCAAGTGTGTCTCGTCCCAGTGTATATTGGGGTTTGTTCATGACATATTAATAATTTTCTAGGAATTTTCATTATTATTTCAGTAAATCATTATTATGATGGTGGATGCAGGGAGGTTGTCAACAGTCCCAGGTGGTCTTTTACTGCATTCACTCCTCTTCCTCACTGTGTCCCATGTTTGACCTTTGAAGCTCTGTCCATCAAAGTTGCTTTCCCTGGTGCCTTGTCAGCAGCCCAACAGGAGGGACTTAGCTCATACCACCCACATTTCATTATTCTCAGTGGTCAAGCAGGATGGCCTTCAGACCAGCTACATCTTATGTTCCTGCTCTGGCAGGGGGATTGGACAAGACTATTTCTCGAGGTCCCTTCCAATCCCTGACATTCTGTGATTCTGTGATCTTGCCTTGATAAGGTGTATAGGCAGTACTTCCTTTGTTATGCCTGAGTTCTATGGTCTCCTGCCTGGACATTGGCATGATGAATGCTTAACTAACAAAGATATAATTTTAGTCCCCAGTTCTCATTAGGCTAACAAAGGTTCTGTTGAATTAAAAAGATAAATGCTCAGCTGACGAAGATAGACTCTCAGTCGAAGTTTTCATTAGGCTAACAAGAATGCTACTTAATTAAAAACTCCTGATTTTACAGACTGAAATGTATCACAAGCAGCACTTGCTTCAGAGCAAGTATAAGGGGTTTTTTTTCTGTCATGTTCACAAGGAGCACAACAGCTCGTCTTCTTCCCATAATCAGGAAGTATGATAAATTGATATGAAGATGGAATGGTTTGGGTGTATCTGTATAAAAGCAGAGGTAGGTGAAGTGCTGTGGCTGTAGCTGTACCTCAGCTGTTGAGATAATACATGTATTCCAGGCTGGTCTCTGTAGCAGCAATTTCCTCCAGCTGCTGTGAGGATAAAGCAGAACGGTAGAAGCCATTGCTATTGTAATGAAATAAACTATAAATGTTACTTTGGTATATTTGTAAAGTTATTATTGCACTCACAAACCAATCCCACTGTAATAGCTGTTTCTCAAATGACTTGCGCTGTAGAGGGATGTTCAGGGACGTCAGTAGGGCTACTTGCACATCCATCTATCTTTTTGTTAAGTGTAATAGCAGAAGCTTGTCTCACATACGTGGCATCTCCTTGGCTGTTGTAAGTGCATTGCCTGGCATTAGGATGGCAGTAATTGCTGATGATTGAGTCTGAAGATAGTTGCCATTTCATTTACAGATGACTCAGAAGTTGATGCACTGTATTTTTTTTATACCCTTTCTTCAGAGATCCCTTTCCAAACCCTGCACTGGCTACATCAGTTGAAAGGCAAAATTGTGACTACTAAAGAATCTCCTTTTACATCATCTGCCAGTTTTTGTTTTCCACTTGGATACAATAGCAGATAATGTATGCAAGAAATGTGGTACAGATGGAGGCTTTGATTGCAGCTGGAGGTGACCCATTCAGGGTCAAATACACCCAAACACAGTGTCCATTTTCATCTTTTAGGGAAAAAAAGTCACTATCACTAGCTGCAGAGATGTCCTAGTACAAAAGACTTTCTGTCAGAGATCAGCTCATTCATTTTTTCCCCCTTTCCAGTATTGTCTTCCAGATAACCTTGTTTTGACCTTCTCCAAGTTGAAGGCCGTTATGTACTAGGTAGATTCTCTGAGTTCTGGAGGCACCTTCAGTGGGCTGCATTAGCTTCAGAGCTTTCTGTTTTGTTAACTGGGCTCTGGGGACAAATTCTTGCACCAGGAGACACAAGCAGTATAGTCACAAGCCAGGAGGGGACTCGGTGAGCAACTTTGTCCTGTCTCGTGGTTCTGTGTTGCTTAATGCTGGCTGTCATATATGTGCTGCCCCTTGGAAGTCATTGAGTCTTGCTTAGAGACCTATAAATGAAACAGACCCTGCAGATTACATGGTTAGTATCCTGAAACCTTTATCTGCAGGCATACAGCGTTCACAGATCTGTGGAGTTATAGGCCCTTTGGGGAAATCTGCACAGGATTAGGAAGCAGTGGATGAAATTAAGAACTAGGACAACAGAAATGGTGAAGTAATGCAAAGTGCAAAATAGGGACTACTAACAATACCTGATCTACTTTTAGGTGAAAACTAAAGGGCTGTTCATATGTAAGATGAACTCTGAGAGGAGCTATTGACTCACTGATACGCAATGGCTGCAAGGAAAGCAAATGTGACCCTATGGGTATCAAGAAGGGTATTTTCAGTGGTTCATTGAATCTTGAATGTGAGGTCATTTTAAACATGAACTACAGTTCTAGTCACTCCAGTACAGGAAAGATGAATTAATATTCAAAACTGGAACCTAACACTGAGAGGATAATTTAGGAGAGTGAAGAGTCTTTTCTGTCACAATTTTTCAAAGATGAATTGGCATATTTAGCTTAGCAAAAGAAAACTTGAAAGGGAATGTTTTTTCCATCTGAAAACAAAATAAGAGTGTGAAAAAAATAAGGCAGACAATGAAAAAAAGAATATTTCTGAAAAACTACATTACTGATAAAGGACCACGTGGTGGAGGGTATCCATAAATAAATGTAGATTGGAAATTAAAAGGTTTTTACGGTAGAGAACGGTCCTTGTGAAAAGCTTCCCAACAGGAATCAGGAGGGATCAAAAACTTTAATCAGTTTTTAGTTGGATGTGGTTGGCTTGTTAAAGGGATTTTACAATGCATTACTTATAATAGCAGAGGACTGGTTCTTTTGCACTTGCATTAATTTTCCACTGAGGAGGTTTTTAATTTTCACCCTCAAGCATCTGGGACTAGCCACTGTCAGAGAAAGACTAATGAGGTAAAAGGACCACAGGTGCAATCCAAACTAGCATTGAATAGTCCTGTTACTTACTTCAGATGCTTTAACTCATTGACTGTGTAGAGTTGAGGGGGATTAACAGCTGTCAGGGGTGATGAATACCCCAAACTGCTCTTAATTCTAAATGGGAAAAGCTAAAAACCTTCCAGGCTGGAAAAGAGAGTCACCAGTGCATGAATGCTTTCCCACTTTGAAGGGATTTAAAAGAAAAAAATAAAGCCTTTAGCAGCATTCAAATAATTATGCAAACGATAAGGTGCATTTGGAGTTGTTTCAGTGGTGTTATACCAGGGATGAGTGTGCCTCACTGGTTTGAAAGCAAAGGCAGCACCCAACATAGTGAAGATGGAAAATAAAGCCATGCCATTATTTTCCCCAGCTGCTGCAGGTAGTAAATTTAAAACCTTCTCCTGTCCTTTTCAGATGGATGTGTAGGTGAAGTCCTTACTTTTGTTATTAAATTTTCTTTTCAGTGGAAAAATCAATGAAGACTGTGTAATTTCTTTCATTATATTCCTTTATGCATGAGAACAGGTATTTTATTTGTAAGAAAGAAACAACCACTGAGGACTAAATAAAGCTAAAATGATAAATGGATCCTACCCATAGATGGCAGTAACTACTAATGGTGCTGACTACCAGTGCCACTGCAATTCGAAGTTGTAGGACCCAGAAAGGATTTAAACTAATTGACTCCTGAGTTGCTAAACAGCTATTTCAGGGGTCTTAAAATGGGGGCATGCACCAAGGATGAATGCAGAACCACCGGATGAATGCATCTCCCTGGAAGCTGTTTCAATTGCTGGAAATAGGCCTGCTGTGATTTCTTGAAGGAAGGACGTATAGTATTTATTCAAGTGCTAGAATTGGCAGCAATAAGAAGTGGCATTTATATTAGAATATTAAATTTTGCTGGGTTCTCATTTTACCCATAGAATGAACAGGTAAATTCCACTTGTGTTTAAAGCTATCAAAACTGAATGCCTTACAGTGGAGAACAGTTTGGACCAGTATCCCTTCCTGTTAACCCAGTTATTACCTTGTATACAAAATATTCATGACCTTTGACTAAATAAAGGCAGAAGGAATCATTCTCGTGGTACAAAAGGGAGCTGCTCCTGATTGCCCTTTGCAAGAAGACAGAAGGCAGAGGATTGTCCATAGGAGAAGTTACTTATTTTATCTTTATGCATAGGAAATCAAGTAAGTTACAAACAAGAATTTCATGTCCTCACAACCCTGTTCTTTTCTAAAGGAATCCTGTAATGAGATTGTCAGACAGGACTTTACTTGCTGTTTTTTATTTTCTTCCTGGAGGTCTGGTTCATAACATGACAGAAGATTCAGGACAAAATATAATTTCCAATCAAGTAAACTGGAGGAGCAGGTTGCAGTTTTCAGGTAATCTCTACAGGAAGAAAAGAAGCTAAGCCTGATTGTGTGTTGTCAACTTTCTGGGATCACATTTATTATTTACATTTTTCCCAGATACCTCAAGCGGGGCAGTGTAAATATGCACGACAAAGTCACCAGCCTATGGGTACTTTTGAAGAAGAACATAATTATGCTGTGAATACAGTTAGGACCAGGAGCAGTGTGATGGAATGAGCAAGGATGCATAAGTTAATCTGAGTGTGTTGCCAGCAGTTTTAAAGTTTTACTACTGTCATATCAGGAATATTAATCTGTAGGACCCTCTGGTGTAACAAGCAATGCAGAAGATGTGGTTTTGAGGGAAGACTCCAAGGAGGAGGCAGAGCTGAGCCTTTTAGGTGTAATCCAGGGCTGTCTTCCAGGCATAAATGTGTGAAAGAAAGTTTACAAGGTTGCCTAGAGAGGTTGTGGATGCCGCCTCTCTGGAGGTGTTCAAGACCAGGCTGGACAAGGCACTGGGCAGCCTGATCTAGTGGGAGGTGTCCCTGCCTATGGCAGGGGGGTTGGAACTCGATGATCTTTAAGGTCCCTTCCAACACAAACTATTCTATGATTCTATGACAGACAGGAACCTAAGTGGTGAAAGGAAGACAGAAGGGATGAGTGTAAAGGTTTGAAAAAGGCAGTGAGACCTCATTGTAAACATGATAGAAGGAACTGAAGCTCTGCAGACTCTGTGTGATACAGCTGGGAGAAGGACAGGGAAGGATCCTTAAGGGAGCTGGAGGCATCAGAATAAGGGTAATTTTGAAGGGAGTGGGTAACATCTTATCAGAAAAGATTTAAGTTATCATATAAAGAAAGGAAAAGGCTGATGCTGGGAATGGAAACAGAAGTGGAAAGTGGACGGCCGCTACTTGCTGTTCATTATCCTGTAAGACAGTTAAGCAGGGAATCAATTATGATACTGAGCAATTGTGTAGATAATAAGTTAAGCAATGAAGCAGTTACATAGCAAATAATTTCTGGTATTAAATAAAAATGTGGAGAATCAACAGCAATATGAATCAATTACGGAGGGAACTATTAGTAAAGTCAGTTGGTTAAGTAGAGATACGGTTATACAGCAAGAGAAATAAATTAATCATTAAGTGAGACCATTATGTTGAGAATTAATTATGCAGTCTTCCTTTGCAATAAGTGGCATGTCTGAGGGAGCTTCATGCACAGGAAAAAAGGTTCCAAAACACAACAACAGATTCAAAACTAATGAAGATAGAAGCCCTCCACCAGTTCTCAGTCTCTTTGTCAGTAACTCTTTGAGCTAGACTCACCTGTGTTGCAATAGATGCTGAAGCCATTGCAGACACAGAGGAGAGGAAATGTATGCAGCCTTCACTGTGGACAGGGAGATGAGATGAAGGAAGTTCAGAGATAACTTTGTGTCTCTTGACAAGTGAGATGCAGAGGGAGCCCATGGTCTTTGGAGATATCTAACTTTGGCAGAGAAGCTCAGGGCTCTTCATGGCCCCAGGATTACTCAGGGTCAACTTTATTGGTGTGCTTTCTACCTATGAGCTAGAAAGCTGTATTCTCCTTTGCCTTGTGTCTGTTTCCAGCTCTACAAAATAGGTATCCACCAGCAGTGGAGATGTCTCCATTTTGTCATCTTTCTCTACTGTTATAGCTGGAGCAAGAGCCAACTAACCTTTTTGGACATGACAGTCTGTGATGGTGTCATGTGTAAGTGTTCTGCTTCAAGAGAAAGCCACCTTACTTTACACAGGTAGAAAATGCAAGACAGACCACAAGGTGGTGGAAAACAAGTGTTCAAGCCTTCATTCTTGCAGTAATGATGAGGTGTACTGATTATACACTGACTACAATATGCTCTGTCATTTTTTTCCCAATGTTTTTCATGCTCAGAATAAAAGAAAAGAAAAACCCTGTAAGAGAGAAAGAAATCTATCATCCTTGAGAGAACAGCACTTTGGTACCAGCAAAGTGCTCAGACCCCTTACTTAGGCTGATGTGTTGCCTAAGTAAGGGTTCAGAGCTGCTGCTGTTCAAGGACCTAGCTGTGCAATTCGGAGTTAAGCAGATACAGTATGCACATAAGAATATTAAGCATTTCTAAATGGAAAACATCCAGAAATGGTAAAGGCAAGAGATGCAATTTTGTCTGCATTTGTTTGCACCTTGTGCTTTTTGTTTTGGACCACTATGCTGGGCCAAAGCAACTAGCCATAACTAAACATTTCCTCATTTTTTATTGCCCCTGAGTTATGAGCTCTGGAAACAATATTGTATAGAAGTTTACATAGGCACTTGTGATGGTCATTGCACCCACATAGATAATTTTGATCAGATTCATTAGATCTCTAGGTTTTCTTCAGTGTTCCTGCAGCCTTTTAAATCCTGTTTGTTGTTTTTTCTTTTAGAGTTGCTTTCTGAGGGGAAAGGAGTTGCAATATCTAGGACGTGCTTAGTGACTTGAGCTATCGGTGCCTGAGTCTCCCTCAGATGGACAAGTTCAGGAGAAGGTTATTGAGAGAGGTTCACCCTTCGCAGCTAAGGCAGAAGGACATTTGGTCCCCATTGGGATGGCCAGGATCTCTTGATCTCCAGCCTTACAGACTGCCAGATGCTGCCCAAACTTGCAGAGGCTAAATTAGTGTCAGAGATGCTCTTTTTTCAGTCTGTTAATGAAAATCAAGGTTCTAGGCCTCAACATGTGAGATGTATAAAATAGCTTGTATTGGCTAATTGCTCTCAAAAGAAGCTTTCAACACCATTAACTATTAGTTTATTTCTTTCAATTCTTACCGGACATCTTCCTCCTGGTACTATCTCCCATTAGATCTTGGAGTCTATTTGGCTGGGTTTAATCTTGTATTATTGGTTTAATGTAATACTAATGTTGAACCTCCTTTGTTTCTTATCCTTCCAAATGTTTTAAAACTGAAAGCAATGTATATACCTCAGAACAAGGATTCAAAAGACCTGAACATTTGCCACTGGAGTTTAAGTCATTGGGGCATTTGACACTGTATATAATAATGCTGTTGTTCTCCGCCAACATGAATCAGTGTTCAAAGACTTGTAAGGCTGTAGTAAAAGGGAGGAAAAATTGCCAGCATGAATTGGGAGAAAAACCTCATGTTACAAGGTTGTTTACAAAAATGTAGACAAGGCAATTTAAACAACCGTGTTTCCTTTTGCAGAACTCCCATGTGGCTTTCTCTTTTTTTTCCCCCCTCTCGGCATCAACCAGCATCTTTGCTGTATTTGCAGTTTAGGGAATGGCTTACTATATTGGTCTAGGAATGACTCTGTGAGCTCTGAAAAAAATCTTATGAGATGTATGGTGTACCTTCTGAAATGCCAGTTACCTGTGAGGAAGTCACACAGGCCTAATGAGGGCTCAGAGAAGTCCTTCCCAGGAGCAGTGCACAGGCAAGGCAGATGCGAGCATAAGCAATTTAAAAAATCCTAGATGTTACCTAATGCTCTATTTCTTCTAATCATCACTTAAGTATGAGACCTGGTCCTAGACTCCCCGGGGAGGTGACATAAATGGCAGAAACTGTCTGAGTGTCTGGGTTGAGGCTGGCACAGCAGACTCATCTAAAAATAGGGGACTTTACAGCTGACATGAAGAGTGAGGCCAGCTAGAGTGCACTTGGAGTGACTCACAGGAGGACTAGTATGCTTTAACTTTATAACCATAAAAATAGCATAAAAGCAATCCTCAATTAATTGGAAAAGCATTAACATGGCAACATCACCTAGAGATTAAAAAAAAATAAAATTGTGAAGCAAAAAAGAAGGCATCTTTAAATTGTGATAGATAACTGCTTGACTATTCAGAAAGAGAAGGGAAATTACTAACAGCTAACCTTTTCTTTAGGATTTCAATAGATTGTAATTCCTTTTTGAATAAAATATGCATTGCCCAGTGAACACAACTTCTCAGCTTCTATCCTCAAATTATTATAAATGAATACCATGTCTTGAAGAAGAAAGTAACGGGTTTCTCTTTGTTAAAGAACAATAGTCTAGCTTATAGCGTTTTGTAAGTTTTCCAGATGAAAGCAGTCTAATAAAAGATTTTGCATCAATAAGGTCATTCGGGGACATAATTATCTGTGAAAGAAATGGGATTTTTGGCAATATATGAAAAGAGATGACAGTTCTGGGTCCCTAGTAGTTTTTGGTGGGTTTTTTGAGGTAGATCCTGCTTGTGTAGAAAGCTCTCTCACCCGCACTGTTCTTTAAGTGTAAAATTTTGTTACGTTTAAGGAAAGTACACATTGTAACAGATGGCAAAAATGCCATTGAATAATTTCAATAATAGCAGAAAGCTAATTGCTTGTCAGCAGAAAATTAATTTCCTAGGACTGGCAGAAACTATACAGAATGTCTATGTTGTTGCTGAAAGGCTCGAGCTAGTTGATTTTGCAAAAATCTGACAATAGTCTGTACCTTCATATATATAATTTAGGTAAGGTACAGCTGCTGAAATGAGTTCCTAATTGGTATGAAGTACTCCCAGTGTGCCCAAATGAAATAAAAGAATTTAGGATGAAATTACTTCAACTGTGACTTGGCCATCAGATGAGGAGAGATGCTTTGGCTTTTGGAAGAGTTTTGTATTGGATTATGCATACTGAAGACTTCAATTTTACATCTCTTTGTTCAGGGTATTATGTAGATGTATACCATGCCTGCTAAACATTAACAGATGCTCTTTTTGGCACCAGAGTGAGAAATGGCAATATTATTATCATTCCTTTATTACAGATGTAAAGCCCTTAAATTATAGTTACTGAGTGTTTTCTGGATATGTTTTTGTTGGTACAATTGATGCATCTATAAGATGGACATACATTTTGGCAGTGCAGTCCCTAGAATTCTATAGGCAGGTACAGACTCAAAATATATTTAATTTCTCTTGATTTTTGTTGAGGTTACTGTGAATGTTTGAAGGAATTTGAAATTTTTTTGGCTTTCTTCTGCAGAAATGGCAAACCTAGTCATTAAATCTTGTAAGCGGTTTCTAAACTTTGTTCTTAGATGTTGGATGTGCCCTTTTTACTGCTGTGATGGGACTTCAGGCCATTTCTGGGCACTGATTCAGTACTGGAGCAGATTACATGGGTGGGATTTTTCAGTCTTGTGAAGGGCTCCCAGTTTTTGTTACCCTACCTACTGTGCCCACAAGTGTGCATGCTGATCTTGAAGGGATGTGGTGAGGTCTGGTATCAGCAGTGACTCTGCCTAGGTTGCCCTTCTGAGCAGCTCCTCTGAAATCCAGCCTAAGCACGTCCTTATCTAGCACATCTGATGAATCACACCAGTAACTAAGATAGATGTGGATGCATTAAACGAAACAAACAACCAAGATAAACTAAACAAGATGAAAAGGTGCTTCACACTTTAAACAGAACAAAAAAACAAACCTTAAATACCACTCTTAAAGAAAATCACTCAATTTGCAGTGCCTGACAAAACTAATCAGCCTGAAAGACTAAGCCATTACATCTATAATGCTTTGTTCGAAAGCACATCACCCAGAGATGATTTAAAAACTTTCAGCAGAACCATAAATTTCATAAAGTATTTAGATTTTTCATATAACTCTAATCCAAAGAAAGACTATGGAATGCAACAGGAGCAGATAGTCATCATTTATGTCTTAGCGGGTTGTTACCAGTTTAGGGTCTCTCCTAAGTGTTATCTTTACTTCCATATACAGCTGTTGATGGGAAAATGATCTCAATATTTCACATCCACTGTGAGTCTTGTCCTTTTATTTTGGTATAATATTGGAGTCACAAATAGCTGGAAGGATAGGTAGGATATATTGATTGATAGGAGCATGGAAGAGCAACATAGGGAATCTCATACACACTGATACCACCCTTCTTTGCTGTGTCAAGAAAGTCACTTGAGATCCCAAGTTCTTGCTGGGCCTTCAGACTGCAGCTCATCAGGTTCCTACAGTCTAAAGAAGCTTGTATCTCTTGACTCTGTATTAAGGACCCTCATTCTTCCCTGAACATAACTGGGATGGGGGCAGAATCTCACTGGTATAGAAATGTGATTCCAGCTTTTCATTTGCCAAGTTTATTTTTAACTACTTATTTAGAGTGGCTGCTCTGCACTTTGGTTTTTTGTTATTTTTATAATTTGTAGCTGTGTAAAAGGTGCTGAGGGTGCACTTACAGAACCCTTTTGTACATATGCAGAAATAATGAATAAATAAATGCTCCTTTCACATGACCTCATTACGAGCAAAGCCAAATTCCTGCAAGAGAAAGCCAGCTGAGCAGAATTTTTCAAGTGCCTTTATTGTGACATTATTCCTATTACCATTGCATTACAGGGTCCTAGTTGCAGACCAGGACATGATGATGCCAAGGACCTCACAAAAATAAAAAGGATGCCTTTGCTTCAAAAGGCTTTTACAACAACAGTGGCCGAAATGGAGCAGTGTCTGCCAGTAGGACCCAGGAGCATTTTTCTGAGTGTGGATGTGTGCATCAGCATTTTCTTTTTGCACAGTTGCAAGGACAAATGGGATTGGTGCGATGACATCTGACGTCCTATTTCAGCTACTGTGCATAAACTCATAAATGCTTCAGAAGAACCAAGCTGTGCATGTACTGTACTTTGAGGAGGTAAGTTAAACCCCAAATACTAATCAGCCAACTATGCAGAGATGAAGTGGGGACAGTCAGCTCAGGTTTTCAAGTCAGCATCACTGAGGAATTTTGCTTATGTAAACACTTCAATCATGTTTTCTGTGTCTACAACCATATGAAATTTTGCATAGCTCCAGACTGAACATCTGCATAAATCTGAATGAAAGATTTAGAAAACAAATAAGAAGATTATGTTGCAAAACTGCATCTTTGTTGCAGCATTTGAGAGCTCAGATGCAAAAAAATCAGACACATTATGTGAAACTAAGAATACAAAATGGTGTTTTCAATGCATATCGTCCATCTGGATGTTAAGTTTTATCACCTGTATCTTCAGGTTTGAGCTGAAGGTGACACATTGCTGGGAGCAAGGAAATCATTATGGATTGTTAGGCTGATATTGAAGACACCGATAAATGGGCTATATGGGCACATATTTGCAGAGGTAAAGGAGAATGGACTCATCTTTCATAGAATCATCTAGGTTGGAAGGGACCTTTCAGATCATTAAATCCAATCATCAGCCCAACTCTGACAGGTCTCATGCATGGACATGGTAGTACTTTATTTGAGCATTCTTGCAGGAATCCCAGGGTTTCACTAGCCCAAAAAGTGGCAGCTGTGTTGTCATTAAGAGAAAGGGATTCAGCTCATGAATCCCTGTGCCAAGTGACACTTTTCACATTATCAGGAGTGCAGGAGACTTCAAGGTCCTACAGGTTGAACCTTTATTCAGGCATCCATGCCCAACATTTATCTTCACCTCAGGTCTTTTGTGATATCTTCCCAGGTTGGGATTGTACAGCAAAGGAGGAAGCGTATCTCTTCAAAAAGGAAAAAAACCTCTATGAGATTATTTTTTATATCAATTATTCCTTGGCAAAAAACTTGAGTTGTTCATATGAGAAAATCTTTCCCCATTGGCTCACTCCCACAGCTGCCCAGGTAGGATGTACCTGCTGGAAAATACCCTCCCCCTGATGCACTGCTTTCTTTACCTCCCGTGAGTTTTGGGGAATCATTTTAACAGGGGATCAAAGGTACAATGTTGGTACCTTGGAGCTTGGAGACCAGGGAAGGACTAGAAATGGATCTACAGATTTAAATGGCTGCTGTTTCAAAGTCCAGCCTACTCTCCCTATGTAACTGGCACCTGAAATCTTCAGTGGTACTGGACTCCATTCACAGAAAGTAGTACTAAATGCGAAGACAGTTTCCACAAAATCTCAAATTTTACCCAACTAGATAAAATAGAAACATTATTTCATTTACAAGAATAAAAACTTTTTTTTTTTTAAACTAAATTGGAACTTTTAATTTGAGATCAGAGCAAGGTAAATCTAAGCTGTTAATGCTGATGTTTGCATTAGACAGCTTATCTCTAGATCGGGAGTTTTTCTGAGATTAAACCCTGATACTATACTATAATTTGCCTGTACATTGCACCAGTTGTGAGTTTATGTGTGCTGAGGGAAGAGAATGAGGAGAAGAGGGCCCCTGGGCTGGACAGCCTTTCAGTGGGTTGTTTCATTTAGAGAGTCCTGAAACTTTTCAGTTAAAATGCAGTTGGAATTGTTTTTTGAATGCTACAAGTGGAGCTTGCAAGGAACTGTTGGGTTAGAACTGCAGGTGAAAATCCATGGACATATGCCTCAATCCAACAGTCTGAAGTCCTTCAGACAATGAGCAAACACTCCCCCACAATGTTTTGAACACAGTGAAAATACCAGGTAAATACATCTCTGACTTTTTCTTAGCATACACTTCCATCAACCACCTAGTAATACTAGTGTTCATATCACAGAATCATAGAATATCAGGGATTGGAAGGGATCTCAAGAGATCATGTAGTCCAATCTCCCTGCCAGAGCAATCCTACTTGCAATATTTTTCCCAAGGGTGTTTTTTTAAAAGGGGATTATGTTTAAAAATATGGTTGAAATGACTAACTCATGAGCAGATATCAGCAGGCCCCTATTTCAGGGTGTCAATTAGATGGCTACTTTTGTGCTGCTGGTGAGGGAGGGGTGTGACCAAATGCAGTTGAAATCACTGCTGGACTCCTTTGCTTCTTCCTCCATTAGCTTCTATTGTCTGTAACGCAAGCCTCAGTAATTCTTCCACTGATTTGAATAAATAATAATTACAGTTCAGTCAGCCTTGTTATAGCATAGCCTAATTAGTCTCTGTAGCTGACTGAAGCTTTTTTAATCATGAAGACAGAGATGAATTAAATATAGGATAAACAAAAAAAACCCTCACAAAACAGCTTTCCCACCAATATAATAAAATGTTTCTCAAGGATCTATGGAAAAAAATTTCTATTAAAAAAATGTCATATATCTTCTCCTGAGCAACTGCCAAATCTTAATTTGTTGACATATTTATTTTCCTCTCTTGGATCTCAATTGTAAAATGGACCACATCTTGAAAGGTAGATAACATTTTTATCCTTAAGTAATCTTCTCATAGAAATGATGCTGCATGCATAAAACATCTGACTTACAATAGGCCAAACTAAGCTCTTGTACAAGTCTATTAGTCAATGGAGTTACACTAAGGATGAATTTGGTCCAATGAATTATTCTGGAGAATAATGTGAAGCCTATCAGATTACACACAAGAGAACAGAACACCAGTGCTGCACAGTTGGACAATTTAATCCTATTTTTGTTTTGGCTTGAAAGCTTCTTGGTTGCTAGTTTCTGTTCTGCATAGATTTTTAGTCTGCAGTCATCATCACAGTATCCAACTACCTTCCAATAATGCATTAAATAATGTGACTAACATCTGGTACATGTTTGTTTTCAACAATGCAATAGGAATTTGTTTACAATGAATCATTATCATGAGGGAAAAGTATTTGTCCATTGAAACTCTTAAAAAGGAGGAGCAGCACTTCTTACATTCAAATACTTTGGGGCAAAACAGGATTCTTTGCTGTGCTTCAAAAGTACAGATTTAGACTTAGAATATTTAAAAGCTACTTTGTGCAGATGTCTCAGAAAGAACACTTTGCAGCACAAGTACATTCAGAGTGCCTTTCTGTACCCTGAATTACTTCAAGGCAAAACCTTGTGAGGAGAGGCTGACTTGTAAAAGTCAGTAGGAATCAAAGTGGCTCATCTCCTTGCAGAAAGTGCTTGGCCATTTCTGATATTGGCAAGTTGAGAGCAGAACAGGGGGGAGAGTTTAAGCCTTGGCTCATGGGGTTCTCAAGGGTCAGTGGAAATAGACATCAGGATTGTGAAGACTGCCTTGCTTTGTCCAGGATGGGCAGGAGTTGAGTTAACCATCCACACATTGAAACTGGAAATAAAATTGGAACTTAATTAGAGCTATCCTCCTTATGAGTGAGTAGTGTACATTTCTCAGACACAAAAAGAAATCTTAAAAAATAAATAAAAGGTGAAGAAGTGATCAAAGAGATTAAATGTACTGTGCTGCATTAATAGTGTTAAGCCATGTGTGCATTTAAACCTCAAGGTCAGTTCTTTCAATATAACTAGCAGATAAATCATGCTGATTTTTAATCATCTACATTTGAATTTAATACTTCAAATGCAGAAGAGTCTTAGCAAGCACAGGAGTTGTTACTCCCTAATTTGAATTCAATTGAGTAGCATCTGTGCAGAGAAGCTAATTGCACAGATTATTCCATGGTCTTTATATGAAACATTTCCTCTTGTCTGTTTGAGAAATGAGGCTTTTGTTAGCTCTGCAGATAATTTTTCAAATTCATGGCTATCAGTAGCATCTTCTTTGTGGTTTTTCTTTTTTTTTTCCCTCCCTTTTTTCTTTTATTTTTTTTGGTTTGGGTCAGGTGTGCATCTGAATACGATTCCATTTTCTTTCTCCTAACAGTCGTTTCCTTGCATGAGAGTGTTTTTGTTCCAGCTCTTTCATCACATACCACCTCTCCCTGCAGAGTTCAGGTGCTCCTCTGAGTCCCATCTCTATTACTGCAAAAGTTTCTGTTGGCTATGTGTTGTCTGTGATATGATTCATATTAGTGAGATCTTTAAAAGGTGGCAATTTAAAAAAAAATAGAGGTAGAAGAACTGTAACTCTGAAGTGCAAGATGAAATTGCCTCCAAACTCATCCATCTTAGAAGAATATCTGGGAATGGTTCAGCCCACTGTCATGAGCTGTTTTCTTGGAGGATGCATCAATACAGTTTTTTTTAATCTTGCAGTCTACACTGAAAAATTAACAGGCCTGGAAACCCATGTGTGTTTTCTGCCAGCAGGTAGAACCAGTCTTGCTCTTGAGAAGGTGGTCAGTAGGTGAAGAAACTGGTGCTGAGGGAAAAGAGTGAAGTTGGTGACAGTGGTACCTTTGTCCCCTAATGTTGAAGAGAAACCATAATCTCATCTCAGTAAAAGTACTACAACTCCAGAGATGGCAGAGAGCACACAAATTTGCCTAATTGGTATTTATAACATCCACACTGAAATTTTGCAGTTGATACTTTCAAATGACATGTGCATATGCTTCAGACAAAGCATATGAGATTTATTTAAAAAATACCTGCACCCTTGAATCCTAGGCTTTGTCATTGAACTAATCTACACAATTGGTGTTCATAAACGTTTGTGATAACAGCTATGAATGTTGTGTTAAAACAGGACCAGAATCTGCTGTTGGCAACGTGAATCTATTCCTCTTCACTCTCAAGGGAGCTGCAAACACAGAAAAAAACAGCTCAAACTGGCTCTCTTACTCATTTTTACCTTCATGAGTTTTTCCCATTTGTCTTTCTCCCTTTCATGTTAGAAAGGAAAATGTTTTCTTCTCCCGACTCTAAAAATCATATTGATTGTGTGTTGTAGCTAGAAAGAACGACTGTTGCATTGTTTTTATGCCAGGAGTCTGCTACTGAAAGACCAAATTCTTAAAAATAAAATTATTTCTGAAGTATTGAGCAAAAGAGAGAGGCATTTGAAGAAACAATTAGAACCCATTTTGAAAAAGCAAAGACATAAAAATAAAGTAGAGGAGACAGACTAAATTGGCTTTTATCCCCTGTGCTCTGGCCTCTGCTTTTTGATCTGTGACGCTTCAGTGAGGTAAAAGAGAGGTTTTTATCCAAAATATCCCTATCATTTAGTTACTATAATAACCTGCAATCTACAGGCTTTCAGGGCTCAGAGAGGTTAGGTAACAGCCTTTTGTTCAGCTCCTCATTTTCTATCCTTTTCATTCTAAGCATCTAAGACAGAATGTCACAGAAATCTATGGGTTGATTTCTATTTGAGCTGAAATAGACAATACTAAGTGCTGTAAACGTGTCTATTGCTGTCTTTAAAGATCTCCATAATGAGCAGCAGTATATCAATGATTTACAACTCTTCTGTTACCATCATCCACTCAACAAAGGATGCCAAGATCATCTACGTACGTCTCTTGTCAAAAGCATTTTGTTTTTACACGTTCCATATAAAAATTGACGATGAATTGTAAAATGCGAACCAACTGTGGCCAGGTGGATAGATCTATTTTATCATAATATTATGACAGCTTATTTAATAATTTTATTGCTTGAACTGTGATGATTATATTCTGCCCTTCAAGAAACACAGCAGAAAGCTTGGAGAATGCACAATGCAGTTAGCACCTGTAGAAGATAAAGATGCTACATATTGCTGCTGCACTTTTAAGGGGGGAAAAAAAAGGATGATCTTAAAAATCCCCCAAAGACTCATTAAGACACATTCTTTTTGCATGTTAGTGTATTGTGCTAAAATTACTTGCTGATTTTGATGTAAACACTACTAATGAAAAGCTTATGCAACATCAGAGAGTTTTGTAAAATGAAAATAAAAAACCCCATCAGCTTAAAGAGTTGGATTACAACAAAATGTAATTACTAGTTCAAGATTACACAAGGCTGTAATTAGCAGTTCAGTGTTACAAACACTATCAAAAAGCATTAGATGAAACAGAGTATGTTTATCACCATTGCTAGCAAGGTTTTACTATAATGTATTTTCTCCTCTCTACTGGCAGCTAAAATTGCTTAGATAAACTAGGTGCCAGAAGGGAAATCTGGCCAGATTAATGTTATCTGCTATGTCCCTGTTCAAAATGTGTCTTAAACTGCTGCTTAAATGCATCTCTCTCTAAAAATAAATTTTCAAGACATATGCTTGACAGTAGCATGCGCTAAGACCACATTTTGTACAGCAGCACACACATGAATATTTTCCTGATATAGAACCAGAAGGATGTGATAATTTCAAATGCTTCCAGTCCAGGTGAGTTAGAGTTTACTCACCTCATTGACCAGAATGTTATAATGTAAACCACACTGCTGTCCAAAACAGATCAAATATGATGAAGACAATTCTTATTCATGTGTGGTCAGATCCTATGGGGTGTTTACTATGAAGATTCAGGGTTGATCTTGCGCCATGTACTTTTAAGTAATCATGTTTAAGAAAGATAACAAGAGATACCAGTCTTAAGAGAGAAAGACACTACGCTGGACTACAAACTTCAAGTGAGAGGGATGGTCATAAAATCCAAGACAGCTGGAGGCTAATGTCAGGCCTATCTAATGCAGATGAACTGCACAAAACCCATATTCAAACAAATATTCTGGGAGGGAGTGATGGCTGTGAGGGATTCCTCCTATCCAGGATGGTGCTTGTGCCCAGTTCCTTTCCAGATCTTGCTATGGACTTTCAATACTGCTGGCCAATGCATGATAGCAGTTTGCCTGAGAGAGGTGGCTGGGCATGTGGACATAGACTGTAAAGTAATTTGTAAAGATAAAAGCAGCACTCAACAAAGAGAAACTGCATCCCTGCTGTTGGAGAACTCATCTCTTCATCTCTTTTCAGTTTCTGTTTTCAGTTTCAATGCAAGTTGGCCAGACAGTATGGTCTGAAGCACTGGCAATAGAAGGAAAACCATTTACCGTCTGGTGGATCTCCATTGTCAGAACAGTCTAGGTCTTGTGAGGGATTGGGTCATGGAATAGGAATACCTGAATAAGGCTGAGGCTGGGAATGGGAAGCTTCCTGAGGATAGTGCAGTTAAAGTGCTGCCTTCACTGATTAACTGCATCAGCTCCTATGGTACAAATTACTGACCCTTATTTGCATCATTTTGCATCTCAGCATTTGTATCTGTGCATTATCATGCCACAGCTTTTGTACATGGTGTTTTCTGCTACTCCTGTCTCAGAGTATTCTCCATTCTCCATTCTTGCTTGAGCTGTTCATACCTTTGTCATCTCTCCATTGGGCTGCAGCAGCCTGATGCAGGTGGAGAGGCAGACATTGGTGCTTGAGAAACCTGCTTAGGTTATGATGGGTTTGTGTTAATAAGCAGGTACCCTTAACAACCTAAATTTTACCCTCCTGCCATCTCTAAAATTTTACCCTTTGCTGCCATCCCTCAAATACTAACCCAAGTGCTGGATTTCCAGATTTACATCATGGTTGCTAACTGGAAATTTGCCTAAGACCAGTTTATTGAGGTTCAAAGTTTCACAGAGCAAGACTCATCCCCAAAGCTCTGAGAGCCAACATTCCCATCCACTGCCTTTGTCCTTCACCATTTGCTGCAGCAGATGTTTCTTTGACTTTGTTGCCTTTAACATTGTCATAATCTTATGTGTTAAAGAATCATAGAGTTGGAAGGGATCTTCAAAGCTCATTTAGTCCAAATTCCATACAGCGAGTGTGGACAGCCTGCGCTAGATCGGGTTGCTCAGAGTCTCAGGAAACCTGGCCTTACATGTCTCTGGGGATGTTTTAAGAGCATGCTCTTTTTAATTTTCACCCAATAGGTGTATCTGGCATACAAGATGTTCATTCCCCTGCCCAGAGAAAAGAAAGAAGAGAATCTCATCACCAACTTCAGTGACATCAGGTGCTTCATGTACTGCTGTAAGGCATGACTTGTTGTGGTGTGCCTGAGAGCAGAGAAGGCGTACAGCCTTCCACACTTGAGGAAGCTGTATGCTCCACACTGGTCCAGGGAGCATTTCTTCACTGTTGATGACCAAAATGCTTTGGGGACCAAAACCTGCCCTCTTGATGTGCTAGTTTTAATTTTTGATCTCTTCTTGTTATCCTACAGCATTCCCTGAAAGACTTCATGCCATAGCACAGCTCAGATAGATCACTGATCCCACCTGTGACTCAGCTCACTGAACATGAGCTATCATCTCTGATTTGCAATTAAGGTTCTATAGTGCACCTAATAGCAGGAGCTTCTGGCACACTGAGCTACTGAACCTTTTGTCAGCTTGAGGAATTCAAAGGCAAATTCATGCAGCAAAGCAGATGGAAGAAAAAATACTCATCAAAGTGTCTTTTAACAGCTGCATTCATATGTTCAAAGGACTATGTCAAGTTGAAAGAAAAAAAGACATACCTGAAGTATTTTTAACATAGTGTTTGCTACAAACAGTAAATAAATTCTTAATTCAAAGGGACTTAAAAAATATTAACTGCTTTGATTTGCACTTTTCCCTTTTCTCTGTTCCTTCTGGTGTTTCCTGGTGGAAACAGAGGAGTTAATTGCGACTTGCCTGCAGATAAAGTATTATAAATGTGTTTTGCACAAGCACATTTCTGGTTAGGGTGTCTGTACAGGGGGCAGAGGAAACATTTGTTGTCCTTTGTAAAGACTGAACTGTATTCCCCATGTAAAAAATAGCAGATCTAGAAGAGTTTCACGCACATCAGGAACCTAAAAGAGGCAAATATATTGTCATCCTTACAAATGTACTTTTTTCAAAACAACCACAGCTGCCCTTACCGTGTCCTTTAATGTTTGAAACTGCATGGTGGCTTAAACAACATTTAAAATCTAATTTTCACATTTTTATTTGTTTTGACTGATTCCTTAATACGATTTAAAGTACTTGCCAGAAACAATCTTTCTCTGTCAAAGAAAGGAACCAAAGTAAACATCCCTCAATTTGTGCTTGGCAGCAATTGAAGAAAATCCTTGTCCATAGGAAGTTTCTTTTACTGCTGAAACAATTGATTATTAAATAAATCTTAGGTGTGAGTTTGGTTGGTTTTTTCTTTTTTTCAGAAGCATATGACTTGAAAAGTGTATTTTTTCTAATAGATTTTTCTGTTTATGCCTTTACTTTCACCTTGGCTTTTTCCCTTGCCATAACAAATATGGAATTTTTCAATAAATTCAGAGATGCAGTTGCAGTGGAAGTGCTGGTTAGCAGCACCATGTCCATCTTCAGCATCTATGTCCTGAATGCCTGCTTGGTTAATGCAAATAATGGAATCAATCATAACTTTCACCTCACAGTTTTGTCTCCCAGCAGTGCAGCCTCCTCTGCCATTGTCCTCCTCCAGAACCCTGGCTCCTACTCACCCATTTCCCTTTGCTTCCCTACAGAAGTTGCCCTGCTCTGCCCACGTACCAAAGCACCAAGAGAAACAAAACACAGATCACTCCATTAGCTCTTTCCTGGTTTGGAAGCCACCGCTGACCTGCATGTAATGGGGTCTGATGTCTGGAGGTGCTCAGAAGGAAGAGTACTTCTTATGGTAAAAGCCTCCAAAAAGGACATTGAGTAGGTCCAGAGGAGGGCCATGGAGATGATCAGATGGCTGGAGCCATCTTATGAGAACACATTGAAGGATTTGGGGTTGTTCAGCCTGGAGAAGAGAGGGCTCATGGGGGACTTTATAGTAGCTTATAAATACCTGAAGGGGGCCTACAGAAAGGCTGGGGTAGGACTTTTTTAGTAGGGTACAGGATGGCAGGACTAGGAGTAATGGTTGCAGACTGGAAGAGGGGAGATTTAGGCTGGAGAAGAAAAAGAAGTTATTTACCATGAGGGTGGTGAGACACTGGAACTTGTTGCCCAGAAAGGTTGTGGATGCTTCCTCCCTCCTCCCTGGAGGTGTTTAAGACCAGGCTGGATGAGGCACAGAGCAACCTGGTCTAGTGGGAGGTGTCCCTGCCCATGGCAAAGGGGTTGGAACTAGATGATCTTTAAGGTGCCTTCCAACTCTAACCATTCTATGATTCTCAGACATCCAGCTGCAGAGATGCTGTAGGGTACAAACTTTCCTCTTCACACTTTACAATGTCCAGGGGACTCTGAGTATGTCACAATTGCAGTTTAGGTTTTTTCCCCCCCCGAGAATAACCTTTTGCATTCTAAATTGATTTTCCCAAACACTAAATGTGTTTATACAGATGTAAAATCTGTGCATTGCAAGCATTTGTGCCACAGGCAACTGCAGATACATCACACCAATATTTTTAACCCACTGGAATCCAGAAAACCTGTCAAATTGCACGTGTCTGTCATCACTCCCCCAAGAAGAATTTTCAAAAAGGCATCAATTTAAAGAAATGAACAAGCAACAAATGATTTTAAGGAACCAGTGAGCTCTGTTGCAGTGCTCTTCAAACAGGGGAAGTCAAGATCTAAATGAATTGTGTCAGGTATTCTCTCTGAATTAATCAATCATGCCTAAGTACAGTATTTTATCTAGTGATCTGGGGATTGTGCCTTGTGCAGAACAGAAGGAAATTCTTAAATGCTGCACAAGAAGTCAAATGCTGCAGCATTTTGTCTAATGTTGGGGGGCCCTGAGCTGAATGCCTTGCTCCAGGTGGGGTCTCATATCAATGGAGCAGAGAGACAAAATCACCTCTATTTCTCTTCACATTAATGGAAACACAGGGCTATCTTTCCACTGTGTAAAAAGCACACCGTGTGAGAGCCACAGGATTCTTTCTTCAAATCTCTCTTTGAAGATAGCATAGATTGTTCTGTGGGATTTCACAGAGGTGCCTGGCACCAAATGGTTCAGCTTTATCTCCTCGGTCAAGGAGGCAGCCATGATTTATGTTTCACACAAGCAGGCGCAGGTGGCAGGTGGCATCTTTCAAGCAGCATCTCTTAATGTTGTTATTGTTCAGGGCCTGGGAGACGCAGCCTTCCTGGTCATCCCCACCGCGTTGCTATGGGGACATATAACCAGGTGCCACCGAAGTACTTTTCCCTGCTCCTACTGAGGCTTGATCCCAGGTCAAAACACCACTGTCTCTAGCAAAACTAACCACTGAATAATCTGCTTTTCGAATGATGTATCAATAGCAAGAAGATCAGGTTCACATCCCTTTGAGATGTCCTTTCAATAACAGTCAATGGGCAAGGTCAGAAAATGTAGGACTTCATAGCAAAATGCATTGTCCAAAGTACTTCTGGAAGAATATTTCCTCATACACACAGTCATTTTACCTTAAAAAGATGTGGCTGAGTTATCACCTAGAAATCTGTCTAAGTTTCAAGTTTTGCAATCTTCCCTTACACAAAATACTTTATGTTCTCATGTAGTAAAGAGAAATATGTCACCCTAATTGGTTAAAACACAGTAAAATTCTATCACATACTCATCTTTAGACCATTTTAAAAACTGTTCTGATGAATAACAGGAATGAAATATGAAAGACCTTAAAATCTGGACATTAACAAATATGCTTTTCATGGCAACTCTTTACTGAAAAAATAAATTTTTATTTAATGAAATTATTACTTTCACATTAGCTCTTCATTATTTCATATAGGAATAATTATGCTTTTGCCTGCTACCATGTTGTAATTTCTGTGTCTGCAAGATTTTGTTGTATTTCATTGTTCCACTCCTGAAATCATAACAAACAAAAAGAAGCCCTATGAACTTTCTATATAAAACTAAAAAAGGTAACTCCAGAAAGTTCAAAGTTACAGCAGGCAAACTCCTCCAATATAACTCACATTACATTTGGTAAGCCTCAAGCTTATCTGGAATTTAAAACCAGTGGATTTTAGGAAACAAAGATAAAATAAAGCAACATGTGCTTAAACATTTTGGTTTTTTTATTATGTTGGGTCAAGAATTACACACCACAATGTGCTGATAATTCACTGGAGCCTACACACACATTTTTCACATTCTACCTGTCTTTCTGCTTTATTTCTACAATTTTTTGTCCAGCTGTTCACCCTCTATACCTAGGCCATATTGATTAAGCCTATTTTTTCTCTTTTAAGAAAAAAAAACATTTTCTTCCCACACTTTTGAAACCTACTTATGAAATTCCACTAACTACAGGTGTGATTTGTACAGCCTTACTCACCTGGTTTTATTTATGATGTTTCATTATCAACACACACAAAAAAAATTACCAGGGTTTTACAGCTGAGACCTGAAGTGCCACAAAATTCCCGAGTTTTGGTCTCATCATTTTATGCTTTACTGAGAGAAAATGAGCCCTATCTAGTTTTAATGCTTTTTATGGTCAGTTTTTTTAAGTAAAAGTAGGGAGAAAAATGGAGCATTGATGTAGACCATCAATATGAAGAAGTTCTCCAGCTGAGGACTGCTGCAGAGGACAAGATGCTTATATCCCTGGAAGCTGAAGACAGAGACCCCTGACTTTTGTCCTAATAGCAATATGAAGGACTAAATGTAAAGGGCTTAGCCTCTAAACAGCATTAATATGATTGTTTTTATCTGCCAACATCTCCCCTTCTTGTAATGAATCAAAGGGAACTCAAAAAAGGTCACAAGCCCTGAGGAAATAAAAGCTTAAGTAGAAGATGTTTTTAAAAAGTTTTCTTGCAATGATAAGCTCTAGGCTGTAGTTTGGGGTGGCTGCAGCACATGGTGAGGTAGAGGCACCACTGTGGCAGAAGAGAGAAGACATCTTGCATGGTATGCTGAGGAGTCCAACAATGACAGGCCACATGCTTAACAGAGGTGAAATCTGTTCAGTCTGTGCTGAGATTAAATAAAATATCCCTCTGGAATCTACCATCTCTGGCACTTGTGTGACTTGAGCCATTTTAAATAGTCAAGAAAGCATAGATGAAGACAACTTGGCATATGGTTTTGCCGTCCATTTGATGCATAATATGTAAACTAACAATAGTCAGCTGTAACACCTCAGATGTCCATCAGGAATCATATCAATGGCAAGGTGGTTTCACTGGCCTTGGGAGCATGAATGTCTTTCCAATGGCACTAATTAGCACCTTTTTCTGAGTGCTTCTTGCCAAAGGAACATAGAAGTAGCAGCAGCAAAGGTTGAGGCAGGTGCAATGGATGATGTCAAAACATGAAAGGGCTGTTATCTGAAAGAAGACAAATGGACTAGCTTCTTCAGCTTGGAAATGAGGCAGTCAGGGAGAAGTATGAGGGATGTAAAGAGCATATGGGTTAAAAACAATGCATAGAGAAATAAATAAAAAAATCCATTGGCATGAGTCAAATCCACCAATAGTCTCCATTTCAAGAGGTCTCCAAATTGCAGATAACTGAAAATGAGGAGATATCCTGGAAGCCCACCATCCACCTGGGCTGTTCATGTATCTTTTTACATACATCCACTATCACTCACTCTTACACAGACCTTGCTTGAATCAGCAGACCATCTCCCTGACCCAGGCTTAAGAGTTCTCTTATAAAGCATAATACTGCTTTTAAAAGTAAATATCTTTCGAATGCAAAATCACATTAAGTCCATCTGTCCAGCTAGGGTTTTCATAGTCACACTGTTCCTTCTTGTCATTTGAGATAGGGAAAAGATTATCTAATAGGCTGCAATTAAATTGATGATGCACTGTTTCTGCTGTCAAGACATGAGTCACTTTGCCACGCATGGATATGGTGCCAGAAACACAGTTGCAAAGGCACTGGATTAAAATTCTTCTTCTGAGCTAAGCTGTCAGCAAAAACATCTCTGCAGTGAGTGGCAATCAATCCAGCCTTGTCTCTCAACAAGTTAAGAGTTTTGACACAGTGTGTTTCTCACACAGAGGTTTGCTTATGAAAAGGACATTTAAATGCTTTTTAAAGGCGTCCTTTAATTGAAATCATCCACTTTTAGAATGAAGATTCCAATCTAAAGAAGTAGGCTGTTTGCCTCAGCACCTCTTGAAGTTTCAGTAATATTGCCACGTATGAGCCTGGGAAGATGTTTTTCTTCAGTTTCACTTGACATTTTTCACTCCCTAATGTAGAAAGAAGTGTCAGCCAGGACTTGCCAGGAAATATGTCTACTGGTACATGGCATACCATCTCAGTGAAGTATTAGCTGTTCAGCAAGTGGTTGCTTATCTCTAGCACTACTTGAACAGAAAGGATTATGAATTATTCAGCTACAGTATGAAATGGATAAATATGATACATTTCCCAGATTTCATAAAAGTTACAACAGTGAGTGCAGAATAAAGGGAGTACATTATGCAAGGGAAAAAAACCAGTCAACAGAATCAGTATGAAGGAAATCTTTCCTAACAATAATGCCTATTAATTGGCTGAAAAGTCCTGATGAGAGGAGGTGGAAACTTCATCACTTAAGATATTTAAAACCAGACTAGACAAAGCATTCATCTCTACAGGGCGGAGGAAATGGATAAAACAACTTATTAGGCTTTTTTTCTACACATCTCTGATTTCTAAGATTTAATAGGTTTTTCAAAATGCAAACCACATTTGTATAACACAAGAAAGAGGCAGAAATACAATAAAAGGATTTTTAGTTGTGGCTTTGCCCAGCACAATGAAACTTGATTTAATTTGAAATTTATGCTAGCAATTCTGACTGCAAAATGACTTCTCTTTGTTTAAGGTCTAGCACTGAAAGCTTTGCTACTGCCATGCACATCTCTAAAAAGATGATTTACCATTCTGAATCTGGGAATTTATTCTCTGAACCAGAACTCTTTATAAACTGCAGTGGTTCAACTTTTGACAAGAGGAGCTGATGCAAAAAGCAGAATGATCCTCTATTGAAAAGCAACGGACTGCAAGGTTTGTGCCTAAGGTCTGGCAGACTTATAAACTCTCTGAGGAATCTCAAGCACTAAATATTTACTGATGTCACTCAAAGGATAACATCTAATCTGCTAGTATGAAAGTAAAAGTAGACTCTCAGAACAGTCTCTTTGTATATCTTAAAGTGATTTCAAAATTCTCACTTTTTTCTTCTTGCCCTCAGTATTTTTTCTCCTTGAAAGCACTGCTTTATTCAAAATAAATCACAGTCTTGTTTGTAGAAATATGAAGAAATCTGGAGGAAAAAACCCACAAATTGAAAAACCTTAAGACAGATAAAATAAGGCTGTTGAAGAGTAGACTTTTCTGCTCCTGCATCATCCACAAAGGAAATGAAATTAACTGCTGTCCAAGAAATCAAGATACACAACCTCAGTGAACTGTCACTGAGGTGATGTGGTGAAAGTGATTCACAGGGGTCTGCAGGCTTGGAGCAGCCTCTCTCTAGATTTGAACCAGCCAAGAAAATGCAGTATGTAACCACCTGTTTTCCTTGCTTTGATATAAAGACTGTTACAACAATATGCTGCCACTGCTCCTCTGCACCCTGTTCACTATCACATCTTGACTGCGATTTGATGCTTTTTCAGTATTATCCTTGCTTTGGCTGGCTGAGCTGTAAACTCAGTGTGGTAGCAAAGGTCATTTCACTTCAAAATGCTGTTTACCCTTAGTTCCATTTAGCCATGTCCAAGCAGAGGGGGCACAAAAGCAGTGGGGGAAAGAGAGCCAAATCGAATCCTGGAAATGGTTAAAATTAGGATTAATAATGATTCCATACCCTAATAGCAAGAATCCACCTATAACACCTGTGAACCTTCTCAGTTCCCCTTTGGTTGAAGTGATTTATTTGTAAAGCTGTGTTTCTCTGTACTGTTGTTTATTTGGCTGTGTGCTTCTGGGCTCATCTTTATCTTCAGGTAATAAAGTCCACTGGGAAGAGTGTCTGCTATTGGACATGTCATAAAACACCACCCCAACCTGATGTTTGCGAGTAGTGCTATGAGGACAAGATTTCACCTATTTTAAGTGTTCTTTTAGGTGTCTTGCAGGCATATAATCAGTGTAGTAGGACAATGATCACAATGCAGCTAAACCAAAGATGTCATCTTTGTAGCTTTAAATAGTTAACGTAATACAGGGAGTGTGCCCAAACCCAAGGATCTCTTCAAATTACTTTACTAATACTTTGCCATTTGTGAAGCAGATGTATTAGAGTCATTGAGCAACCTGGTCTGGTGGGAGGTGGCCCTGCCTATGGTAGGGGGGTTGGAACTGGATGGTCTTGAAGGTCCCTTCCAACCCAAACCACTCTACAATTCTAGTGGGAGGTGTCCCTTGAGATGGCAGGGGGGTTGGAACTTGATGATCTTGAAGATCCCTTCCAACCCAAACCAGTCTACAATTCTATGATTAAAGCCAAATGAGTTTCAAAGCCCAAAAGAATCAGTATGAAAAACATCAAGCTCTGTTTGCAGCTATACCCCAATACTCCTTATTTATAACACAGCCCCCTTATCCCAGGCATAGATGGACCCCTATCTGCTTTCCACAGCCTCTCAGCCACAGCCTGCTCCCTGCCCAGAAGACTCACTTCCTGCTTGTGAACCCAGAGGCCCTGCTTGTGTGTCTGATCCCCTTTCTGGTCATTTAGGCTCTTTGTTCAGGCCACGCTTGGAGAGCTTCATCCCTCTATCACTGGGTCCCACTAAGAGGATGGATCAGTGCATCCTTCCCAATGCTGTGCCCAGCAGCTACTACTGCATCATCCTGCCCCAGTCCTCAGGGGCTGCCACTGCATCAGACTGTAAATTAGAAGTTAGTGAGGATACAGTCTGCATCCACAGCAAAAGGCAGCAGGATAAAAAAAAATAAAAAAAAAAATCTCATTTGGACTGAATTAAATCTGAAGTAATGGATCTGTAACACTTTGTACCTGGCTGAGTCACATGTCCAGGCAAAGCAGGAATAAAATCCTACTGAAGGGGAATTGCCTTGGCGTGTAGGCAGTATTTTATGACCACAGGTGCCATTACTCTCCAAGGAGAGAATAAAGTCATAGAAAAGGAAGGAAATGCAGGTATCTAGGACCTGATTCTTGCTCCATTTAGACTGATTCTAATGCGGAGTTATTCCACTGCAGAGAACACAAGAGCTTTCAGCTGTAAGCTTTAAAGATGGTAAAGAATAAAACCAATGAAAGAGTGTTACCTCAAGTTCTTCTTGTTTCAGCCACTCAGTAAATATGTTCTCTACAAATAATGGAGATTTAGATCTCCGTGCATTTCTCAGTAGCCACACTGTAAGTCACATGGGAGTTTTATGAGACTGAAGCTGTAATAACATGCTCTGGCCAAGCAGCAGAATAGCTATGCAATCAATATGTTTTGGCAGGCTCTCATTTTTGAGCAGATTGGTATTGCAGCATGGTCTAAACAGCATAAATTTAACAGAGTGGCAGACTAAAAAGCAGTGAGGCATAATAGTAGGTCCATTTATTTCTGCTGTGATATGTAACTGATACCACGTTAATCCTGCTGAGATTAAGCTCTGTTTTAAAAAAGAGTACAAGCTATCTGGTGCAGGAGCAAAAATGATCAACTGAAAATCCAAAGGAGAAGGCAACAGGTAGCACTGTAGACATGTTGTGCAGAGGTAATACACATACGTCACACATTTGCAAAACCTACTTCCTCTATGAGGCAGCCCTTTATTAGAGACACTGTAATCAGACAAATTGAACAAACCCTAAACATACAAACCCCTAACACTACAAATACATCTCTTCCCAAATTGATAAAACAAAATCACATAAATTTCTGTTTTTCTCGATTTTTGACATGATCATTGGTGGATACTTAAAATTTATTAGTTCATAGATGATTCAAATGTTGCAGTATATTAGGACAGGAGATGATACCTCTTCTAACCATATGTGCTTTACCACAGACATTAAAAACAATTACTAAGAAATAGTAATCTCTATGAATTCTGAAAATATTTTAGTTATAATCGTTGTCAAGTCATTACAGAAAAGCTTGAAACATTTCCTTTAATCATTCAGTACATAGCTCCATAACTCCACACACTTGAAAAGTATAATTTCTCTATAAGTTTTCTTCTCACATATGTGTCTATGTGTACATACACACACATATATATGCACTATTAGAAAATGAGTGCCAAGAAAAGCAAGATTTTCACATTTTCCCTATGTTTGAAATGGGAGTGAGACCCTAGATAGAAACCCTTGGGGGTACCATCTGTGGCATGTACAAAAATTGCACCATCTTGACTTTAAATCCTCTTGATTGATAGACACAAGAACCACTTACAGTCTCCTTTTCAACTTTTTTCATTCTTACCACAATCTATAAATATATTGTTAGGCCACACGTTCACTCTTCATGCAACAAACACCTTTCCCTCTTACACTGCCTTGAAATTACTAAATCCTGGGCCTGGTCCAAAAACTATGCTTTCACTGCTCAACTCCTTCTTCCCAATTTTTACTCTGCTGTGCACAGGAAAATGAGTTTGCAGCTGTGGCATTGACTAGACCTATGTTATACATATAAACATTAAATATTTCTCTTTTTTTTTTTTTGTGCTCTTCCAGTTCAAAAACTAGCCAAAACCATGCGACATACAAGCAAGCCTTACAGGGCCTGATTCTGTTAGAGGAATGGCAAATCATCAGTAATTCCTCTGAACTCAACTAATCAATACACACTTACTGCCACATCCAGAGTGACATCACAGTGGTGACAGTGGGAGTTCAGAGTATTAAACATTTCAAAGTTCTATGCGTTAAACAGAAATCTTCCCAAAGTCATAGTATCTCCTTACATGCTTATTACAATGAACTCATAACATGAGCTCAGAAAGCAAAAAAACCCTAAAAACCCAACAGTTAGCCATTTTAGGATTTTTCTGAAATTTGTATTCGTCATTGAAGGTCCCTTTCCTAATAGTTTGGAATAAAAATATGTCGTGAAAGCTAAAGTCACATAAGCCAAATTCTCCAGTGGAGCTGCCACCAAGTAGGTGGACAAGAATTTGGTGAGGAAATTTGTCAGGAGGACTAATGGGTTGGAAACATGCTGTGAGGAAGTGTAAGCCCAACAGAATGTAGCTAGAGAAGTCTGCAGAGCTCTAAACCCTTGAAGGGAAAGCCTAAGGTGTGTGCACCCCAAAAGAGAAAACCAAATATGTGTCTGGGTCCCTGGACCCAGTACTCACTAGCAGAAGTATCTCAGAGGGAGTTGCAACTATAAGACAAGTAAAATGGGGTTCTGCTTGAGGACAGTGTTCTGCAGAGATGATTTTAGCATGGGGAAAAAAAAGGGTTCCTCATGTCTCAGGAAGCAAAAAAATCTGTGACCACTGGCATCCCACAAATATTTTTGCTAGGACAGGAGTTGGAAAAACTAATGTTTTTTAAATAATATTAACTAACAAAGTGATTTTGTTTGCCAAAAATTATGAAAAACAGATATTCCAAAGCATGAGATGCTTTGGATTAAGAGATGCTGTAACTTTGACTTGGCAGATGCCTGATATATTTATTTCTAGCAGGGTGGATCCTGGAGCCTTGACACATATGATCAAGGCAATAGAAAACAAAAGGCTATTAATTTGAATTTGAATTTAATATGAATAGCTGCATGCACCAAGTTTGGCGGTTTTGCTTTGTTCCTTTCTACAACCTGTCCTTTTAAAATCAGCACGTGAATGTTGTTATTTATCTTAAAGAAAGGAGTCAAAAAAGAAAAGAAACCAAATTGAAATTAAAGGACCATATAACTACAGCCACTGCTTCCATTTAGTGGGATGGGCATCAGTAAGAACAAATGAGAATACAAAGACAGGATAAATCAACTATGCTACACATGTGGCAACACATCTTATTTTACAGTATTTGTTATCAAGATGACATGCAGTCTAGAACTTCATGGCAAACACACTGGCAGAAGCCATAAACCATGAGAATAACAAGGCTCGAAGGAACAAGGCTTACAAACACAACCCCAAGGGTGACTTTCTTAGATACCAGTAAATAAATCCCTAAAGGCAAGGAACTGAAGTACAGTAACCCCAGCAACCACACTAGCACCCGAATTGAGGTCTGAAAGAGCAGAGATGTGCAGTTCCACACTGTCCAGTTGTGGGACACAGCTGCAACAGAGTCAAAACTCGTAGGCCTGTAAAATTCCACCACAGGGGTTGAGTTCAAAGTCTGGGGACTTTCTCTTTGTACTTCCATGATTGTTATAACCAGGCAATTAGAAGAGGTGTGAGAAGGGCTAACCAGAGAGGCCAACCTTTTCGGTGTCAGCAACAGTTCCGTTGGGTTGTCTGGTAGGCACTTCTTTCCCTTTCCCCCACAAGCTAAATTCAGCAGGATGTTGTTGTCGTCGGGAAGACTACTAACCTCATCATCTGGCAGGCATGTTTCAAACCTGCAAAATGGGCACACTATGACTCCTTGTGGGGAATCACCAAAGTCTATGATTTTGCAAAGGCATTTGGCACACACTCTGTGACAGCACTCCAGCACTTTTGGTTTCCTCTGTCGCAGGTTGTAACGGTTGTAGCAGATCTTGCACTCAAGCTCATCTGAGCTCTGGGTCTCTACAGTCTCCTCTGGTAGCTGGGTCGTCATTTCTTCTGATGATTTTTGGACAGGAAGGAAAGAGGAGTCAAGGGACAAAGAGGTCACTCAGAGTTATTTTAGAGCTTTTTCCTGATGATCATATCACCCATCTCAAACTGGAAAAGAGGAGTTAATGGTGTTGAAAAGCATCAGTAGGCATCATCCCTTTTTAGATTCTGCTAGGGACTGTGTGCTTCGCGTTCTTCACTGTGAGCCAGGCATCCATCTGAAAAATGGAATTTCTGTGGAAGAAAGAATTGTAGCAGGTGAACTACATATATTACACTTCTTACAATCTCTCCTTCCTTTGCTAAAAATCCTTCTAAGGTAGTTTCTTTTTTTTTCTGTGGCATATGGGGCCTGTGTTACAGTCATGCTGATATGCCTTAGTATCACGCTGCATACATTTGTTTTAGACTTGTAACTTTGACCGGCTCAGTCCATGAAGTTCTCAGCAGAAGCTGCAATCTAATCATTGATCTGTGACCATTTGTTTAAACCCTGGTTTCCTAAGGAAAGGAGTCCTCACCCCTGGAGTTTTTCAGATTTCCCAATCAACTTGTGAACCTGCTGTCCCATTTCAAACAAACCAGCAGAGGGGCAGCAGTACTGAAGGTAATTAGGTTTCTAAAAATGTAGTGAATACTGAGAGCTAGGCAGAGGAGAGAGAGGGGTGTTTTTAATAACTAACACTGATCCTAGAGTGCAGTGGTCAGCCAACATACACCCAGGTTCTGCTCTGAACAGGCCATGTGCTGCCTACTACTCAGCCAGAAAGAAGGGCAAGACAGGAGGAAGCTAGTTATACCTTCTGGAAATAAAACCGTTTCTGGGGGTGAAGTGGGTATGGAAGAGAGACGGTGTTTTCATATGTGTGGATATATGTCAGTTTTGGAAAAGGTCAGGCTTCATTAATTTAGCAGCTTGCTTGTCCCTTCACCTAGCTGCTGAATACAGATCCTGAAAATTATTCTAGGCGTAGTGGATGCAAATTGGAAGAGGGGAGATTTAGGCTGGAGATAAGAAAGAAGTTCTTTACTGTGAGGGTAGTGAGACACTGGAACAGATTGCCCAGAAAGGTTGTGGATGCCCCTCCCTGGAGGTGTTTAAGGCCAGGCTGGATGAGGCATTGAGCAGCCTGGTCTAGTAGTCTAGAGCAACCTCTTCTAGTGGAGGAGTCCCTGCCCATGGCAGGGGTGTTGAAATTAGATGATCTTTAAGGTCCCTTCCAACCCAAACCATTCTCTGATTCTAAAATGAGGATTCTTTAAGCATCCATTAATGTGTGGATGCCAGGGTGAAGACTAACATGTTTCTCAAGGGCATTTTCCAGATGCACTGGCTTTCAATTGTTTCATGGCAGCGACAGCTGTTTCACACCTCAGCTGAGGAAAAGACTCGTGGGCATGACTGTGCAATTGCACTCCTATTCACTGCAGCTTTTCTGCCTCCAGACCCATCAGCCTCCCTTCAAAATGTGTTTTGTCATATTTTGTAACCATGCATTTTCACTACTTCAGGAAACAGTCTCTGTGTTATTAAGCAGGACTATATACTTTGGAGAACAATAACTACAAGCACTTACAAACCAGCTTTATCTGCTGGTGGATAAAAGCTTCTCCCTCAGACACATGCTCACTCACAAAACCTGGTATGGCATTGCATTTTACAGGCTTTCAAACTGAGTCCTTCACTGCTAGAGTAGCAAGGAGCTTGCCATGGAGTCAGCACTTGTGCCCAGCTGCCTCCTGCATTATCAATAAATGGCAGTTATGTGAAATATGAAAAAAGTGTCCTATTCTAATAAAGTAGTTTCTTGACTATTAGATTTGGGAACTGTTTGTTTTCTTTCCCTTTTCATTAGGAAATTTTATTTGCTCCTAGCATTCAGATATTTGTCCTCTTTTTGAGACAAAGCAGAAAGTTCTGTCTTTCAAGTAACACACTTCTTATGTCAATATATTTTTACCTCCCAACCATAAGGTAAAATAAAGTCTCTTTCATGAGACTGTTGTTCCTACTGTGCTCCAGATATTTTCCATTCTCTCTCTTAGCATTCTGCTCAGCATAGCTTCTCTTAGTAAACATGATTTCTAAAGCTCACCTCCTGGATATTTCAAACAAAGATGATACGCTTCAGACAATGCAGTAATGAAAAAAAAAAAAAAGACAACATAGTAAAGAAAACATATTTCTATAAGAATTTATGGCAGACATGGCCCCTTACCTGTTCAATTTTCCTAACTTTTTTCCCTTTCTCTTCCATCCTGTTCCTTCACTGCTTTAAAAGTTTTCATCTCTGCTTCACAGTTGTTTTTATTATTTGCTGTGTGACTATATTTGTGATGTGTTCAATTAGGCAAGGCAAGAAGGCTGATCTGTAATTTTGAGAGTGTACAAGCTAAACATCTCATAAGAGACAAAAAGTTCATCTTTTGCAGCTTTTATAACTTAGCCTTTATCCTTTGTTACACTGTGTGCTTCCTTAGTAGTTTCTACTACTCTTTTTATTTCACTCCAAATACCAGCTTCCAGATGACTTTTTGGCATATATAAATGTCAAGAGATGCTAACATTCTGAAGGATGAAGAAACCACAAAAATGGACCTAAAAAAGTGAAATGTCATCCTACAGTAATGCAGAGCTCTACTGAACAGTTAAGCAGGTAAACTGAACAAGCAATTGTTCTGAACTTTTACATCTTAAGTGTCTATTCTTCTTCTCTAACCAAGGTGAATTAGGATTACTAATCTGTTCATGCTTCACAGCTAAGGCTGGCAAATGTCATCCAATGATATAAAATTAGATTTCTGATTTACCAAAAATCCAACAGAGAATGTGTCTGCTTCTCATGGAAAATTGTAACTTATGTCTGAGAATTCCCAACTAGAAAATATTTGTACTTTAGGGTTTATCTTTCTGATTACTATTTCTATGTTTTCACAAAAAAACAGACTACTTTCCAATGAATTCTATTCAGACAGGGATCCCTTCTACCTGCATCTGTTTTAAAACTGAAACTATTCTCCTGATTCTATCCTCTTTAAGTGGCTAAACTTAGCATTAATACAAGAGGTAACAAGTCTCTGGGACTAGCAATGCCCCATTTGCTATATTGGGACCATTAGCTTCATTTCCAAATTGTAATGATCCTCTTACTGTAGTTTCTGTTGTGAACTATTCTACAAATTATTTTCAAACTTTTTAAAAAATGTTCTGTACAAGAAAAAGCTACTTTAATTATCTTTCTCTCTTCATAGAGTCTCTTCAAAAAACACCAGTAATAAAACATCATTGACCCTTTTCTTTGGAGATGTTTAGATGTTCAGTTTTTCCTTATGTGTTCTAGTGTGATTACTGCTTACTGTTATTCTTCATCTATACATCTTTTCTTTTGAATATTAAAATTTAAATCACTAATTCCTATTAACGCTACTCCTAAATTTTTTACCTTCTCATCTCTATGGTGATTTTAGATGATTCCTCTGTCTTTTTTGCTTTCCTAATTTTTTAGGGAATTTTCTATTTCTCCTTCTCAACACTCCCTTTCCTGCCAATTTTTTTCCATGCTAAGAATTAACACATTTTTAAGCTTATTTAAAATATAAGAGAATTATTAAAAATAGAAAAAATACAGAAAATTTACTTTAAATTAGCCCCATTTCTTGAAAGAAGAAGACATTTCTTCAGAAATATGTGCGGCTACTCCTTCAAGCAACTTCTACTCTAAGTCAAAGGATTTCTCTAGCTTGTTTTTTTCCATGATCCCAGGTGAATATTTACATGAAGCAGGCAGAATAAAGAATTAAAGTAGGGAACAGATTAGTGGTTGTATCTCTGAATCCTGGTCCCCCATCAAAAATGTGGCAATTCACATACTTCTGCTTACTGTGCATTGAAAGCTGCAATATTACACACAAGAAAGAGACTGTATCTGTGTGTTCATGTTTTGTAGTCCTCTCCTCTTTGAGACACTTGATGCTACAAGAAGGTTTGTCCCTATTAAATGCTTCAATACTCCATTAATGTTTGGGCTTTTAAAAATACTGGGCTGCAAATTGCCTGTTCTTTCTGACCTTGACATCCAGAGGGCAGTGAAGTAAAAATTCTGGAGTGCAAATCTTATGAGAAATTTAACCTCCTTAGCTTCAAGTACAAAACTGCTATTGACTTCAGTTCAAAGCAAGGTCCCCTGTCTATTTTTAAACTTTTATGTTTGTTTTTATTAAATATGATACTTTTCATTACATTAAATGACTCCTTATGTCCAATTTTCTGATCAAACTAATTTATTTTTACACAGATGTCTCTCACCTGCTTATCTGATACCAACAGACACATATTGCAACCAGGGAAATTTCAATTAGGTATTAGGAAAAAAAAAATTCACAAAGTGTTCAGACACTGAACAGGTGCCAAGAGAACTGGAAATTAATTCTCCAGCCTTACAGATAATGAAAACTTGACTGGACACAATCTCGGTCAGGACAATCCTCCTTGGAATTTGGTAGTGCTTTGTGGGGAGAAATGGATTCTTTCTGAAGGTTCCTTCCAATTAAAATTGTTCTCTAACTCTACGTTTCTGTATCCTCAACTCACTTGATGTGGTCTGAGAAACTTTGTCCCTTACTGAATAAGGAATCAAGCTTACAGTTGCTATGCAGCTAAACATCTCTCCTAGATAATATTTTTTCAATTAATATATGAATTCCTTTTTACAAGAAATTCTGGACACTTTCTACTCTTCTGTCTTCCACAGAATCTCAGGGTATCATCTTGATCCAACTGCAGAACCTTTCATTCCTGTGGGTATGAAATAGCACATAGTGGCTTTCCTGACAATGTAACCCAGTAGACAAGTACAATGATAACAGCATCCACTGCAGTTTATCCAGGAACAAGCACATCTGTTATGCTTTGACAAACACTTGTCTTCTGTAAGAGTTCTGCCTAAGCACTGCAGCAGTGTATCCATCATTCTTCTTCACTTCATGTTCCCACTCCTGCCAAAGCTCTGACACGTTCTCTTCCCCTTTCTGGTGCCACCTGCTCTGCACCTTGCAGTCTTCTCTACCCTATATTTTTACCAGCAAATGGAGAAAAGCTGAAGACAGAGAGGCAACCAGGGTGGGTGGCAGAAGATTGCCAGCAGTCCCCACAGTACTCCAGCTGACTGCTGGAGGGCAGTCCCAGAAGCAGAGAGACTTCCCCTGAGAGCAAGAGGAGATCACGCACAGAACCAGATTGAATGAATGGCAAGCCCTTGTGTGTGAGCCTGGGCATGGCTGGACAGAGTGCAATGGGCTACAGCAGCCTGAACAGGCCACTGTCCATCAATTAACTTGCAGCTAATCACTGCTGGGTTACTGAGGACGGATTGCAGGCTTCCATCCCATGCTTGAGAAGAAAGGTGAATGGTATTGTGCAACACACTATGGCTCCTCTTTGCACCTACCTACCAAGCACTTTACAGACGTTGTGTTCATATGAGAGGCCAGAAGCTATCAGTTGTAGATGAAACTCTCAATATTGGAGCTCATTCATACTGACAGGGCAAAGTAGATGGGAAATTTGTGCTTCCCTTCCCTAATGAAAGACCAGCCTTGCCCAATTCATCAAATCAACCTTTTATCATTAATATCTCACACTTTTTTTTTTCTCAGAAGGAAATTTGCTCGTACTTCACATATACCCTACACTGAACACATGACATCAGTAATTAACTCCCATAAGGCATCATCCATGGTTCTACCCAACGTGATATTTCTGAAGATTTTTAAAGTTTCCTCTAAATCCAAGCTAAGTGTATTTCGAGGAATAAGACAAGGAAAAAGGTACATAGAGACAAATAAATAAAGAGAAACTTACTTTCCAAGAAAAAGAACTTCTTGCAAAGGTTCACTTCCAGGGAACACAAGAGATGCCTATTCTTCTCATGGGCAAAAACTGTTGGAAAGGAGGGAAACAAAATTAGTAGAGCAAGAACACAGCTGAAAGACTTTCCAGTCTGTTTTCTCTAAAAGCAAGGAAGCAGTCCAATTTCTCTAGTTTTGATGGAAATACCCATATGTTGAGATTTCTATTTGGAGAAATAAATTGGGTAAATCTAGTTTACTAAAATTATTCTCATAAAATAATCCAGAGTTATCTTCACAGATCTGTTGTTGATTTTAAGCTTCTTTCAATATTATGCACTAAACACTCTGAAGTGCTATCTCTTCTAGAAAGCCCATATTCACAAATTTTAGCAACTCACTCAAAAATAAAAAACCCAAACCAAAAGGAGAGCATCTAAAGATAGAAACTGTGCTTTGAAATAGGAGTTTAAAAAACGTATCAAAATACTTTCCTTCACAAATCTCATAGAAGCCCTTTGATCACTTCTACTTTTCCAAACAAACTGCAGTGTCTTCTCCAGCACAGACTGAAAGCAACCATCTCCTGTGGACACGACTGCATTCACATTCAAGCAGCTTTGCTGCATTCTGACTCAGCAGGAAATGACCATCACACTGGATTTTTCCACCTTTTACTAAACACAATGCAAAAAAAGCCCCTAAACTACTTTACTAATCTGAGGTTTGAATAGACCACGTTCAGAGTGCCAGCCGCTATCACACGCTCAACCTGTTCCATGCCACATTTCTGCTAACACCGGGTGGGTTTTAACAAGGGACATTTCCCTGTCAACCCGAATCAATGCGAGACTTTGCACAAGAGTTACAAAATGTGGCATCCTGATCCGTGCCTGGTTTATGCTCAGCTGTATAAACTGTTATGAAAACGGCCTCAATTCTTTTCACACAAACGTGGTTTTAAATGGGGTAGGTAGTGAGGTTATTTCTCAAAAAACTACGCATGAAAGAAACCCTGTAACACACAAATGTAAGTGCATTGCTGGCTGCTTCACAAGGGACTAACCTCAAGCACAAGTCTTTTTATTAGAACTTATAGTTCCAAAATTTCTGATCTCTCTCAATCCTGTTCACTATCATGAAAACATAAAATACAGAAAATCACAGCGTTTTTGCTTTCAAAGCAAAGTTCATAGTGATAATTTAGTACGAGAAGTCATGTAATATTAATGTGCAATCTTATATTTTAAAACAAACAAACAACAAATCCAACAGTTAATGTTTTGGGTTTTTTAAATTATTTTCCATGCTGGTAAGTAAGAAGTTGTATTTTAATCTAGCACAGGCTTCACTTGACTCAGAATTGTATCAGTGAATTTAAGGATACTTTCTACGTCCTTTGTGTCTGTGTGTTCAGTATTACCAGACTCCATTTCCCTTTCACAATCTAATTTGCAATACTTTTTTTTATTCCAGTAACTCATATTATGTGTCAGGTAGTAGTGAAAAACTGTATGAATAAACAGTGAATACCTTATTGAAACCCCATTATCCTCAATTACTTTCTCTCTAGCTAGTGTCTACTACAGTACTGATACAAGTCTTAAAAACTGACAGTGATGTAGAAAAGAATGTTTGTTTGTTAGGCCTGTAGACATAAGCAAAGTCTCTTCCAATGTTTCTTAAGAAAGATATTTCACTCACATATAATTCAAGAGTTATTTATAAAAATAAACTGAATGACTACTTAATGTGACATATGGTTGTGGGTTGCTTTGTAGATGTTTCAAGAATAAAACTAATAAAGGACAAAGGATCTGATCTCTTAATAGCTGTCTTGATTTAAACAGACTATTACTTATGCTGAATCAATAAGTAAAAAGAGATGGCTTGAAATTTGTAGCTACAACGGTTAACATTCAATTTTGGAAATTAAACATTAGTTAAACAGAATTAATTCCTTTAAAATTATTTGTTATTGTTTTACAATCAGCTTACTTGGGCTGCTTTAACTTTTTCTCTTGTGATGCTTACTACTGCCAATGGCTTCTTCTTTACAACTCTAAAACCAAGAAATTAGCTACTTTAGTAAGAATACATTACATGATAGAACTCATGACTTTGCGATTATTTCTGGGAAAGGCTAGATATTCTTCTCTTTGGCAGTAGGGTTTTTTTTGGCAGCTTTTTCAAATAAGATGGAGTTCTGTTTCACTGCTTTAGTGTTTGTGTCCTTTAGTGTTTGTGTCCTTTAGAAGCTCTTCTGAGAACTGAACAGACTGCAGAACATTGATTCTAGAATGTGACTTGAAAAGATTCAAAATGATAAATAAATAAATAGCTTCCCAGAATTTTTTAATATAGGCATAAATGTTTAATTGTTTGACCTGCAGATATGTCTAGAATTAATCTTTAAGTTAGGCATTATTAAAAGCCAATATGATTTTGTATTAGGTTTCTGAGTGCATGAATATAACTACAACACTATAACATGAATATAACACTACCTCCTTGCTTTGCTATTGTATGTTTGAATGCAAGTAATTAAAATAGTCCAGAAATACAAGCAAACAACTTCTTTTTTAATAAAAATTGCTGTTGTACTTTGAAGATGATAAATGATAGATGCAAAATGCAAGATCTCGAATACATGATAGAATAGTTTTTCTTTGGACATATTTTCTAAGTTCTATAATATGAGAAGGACCAGGTGGGACAAAAATAAAGAAGATTCATCTTGATTACGTAATTCAGTGAGAAACTCCTCTTCACACAGGGGAATCATTTTAATACATAATAATAAATTCTAATTAATCTTCAAAATAAGATTTAAATAGAAAGTAAGCGTAGCATTAACTTTGGCTGCATGGAGCTGAAAATAACCCCAGAGCAGACTAGAAATGAAGCTGTAATTCCTGCCTTTTCTATTGTCATTAAAAGCAATCTGTCTAATACTTAAGTATGTTTAACTTGGTTCATTCTGCTTCAGACATTTTATGTCTATGACTATGTATAAAGACTTCACTATACTGTCTGCTTTATCTCAACAGGTTAATACAAATAGAAAATAAAAAGGGTGGAGGATTATACAGGGCACTACTGGAAGTGAAGTTTATGTATTCTTTACATATATTCAATAACAAGGTTTTCTGCTTTAAGAACTGCTTTGAATTTGCATGTTCATCCCTACAAAAAGGAAAACAGTAAAGAACAAGTAAGTGCAGGTACTTCAGTCACAGAATGTTTGAAAACTGTATGTCAAAATAATCCAATACAGATTTATATTTATAAACAGACCGGGTCTTCTATGAGTGTATCTCCTGAGAAGCTGTCAACCCAAATGTAATCTAGCTCATGTTGCACATACTCTCAATAGCTTTAACAGGAAAGGGAGGACTCTGAGGAAACAATAATTTAACCTGGATATCCTAACCTGTAATTTTAGCACTTAATTAAGTTCACTTAAAGCACATATTTAAAAATAATTACTGCTGGGATAAATTTTTTTTTTTACTTTGGCTATAGAACAATAGTTGGCATGTTCCCTCCTCATTTGACATTATACAGGACTAGAACTGCAATGATGCAATTAAATTAAAAACTAATTGATGCATTTTCAAAAGAGTAAACACAAAAAAGTTACAGATGTTATAAAAATATAGTATTAGCTTTACCACGTGTGAAAAAGATCTACTCATTTGAATGTCTTCAATTGCATTCATGGAAACTGAATGATCCCAACAGACTAGTGTCAATGAAACATTAGCTTGGGCTGTAACATGTATTGCCCTCTTACAAAATACTTGAAGGAAAGGGAAAATTTGGCCTGATTTATACATTAGGCAGACAGTTTTAGTTATGTACCATATCTGGTTTTTACTGCATTTTTAAAAGGACTTGCCAGTATTATCCTGTGCCAAACAGCATTATTTTTAGCTAACTTTCAGAAGTACTATTTGACAGTGAAAATTTCCTCAAGTAATAAAAAGCAAATCTTCTTGCTAGGCTTTTGTACTAACTATAAGCAAACTGCAGTGTATGACCTTTAGGATGTTAAGAAAACCCAGAAGAAAATTATCCATTATTAGCAATTTTTTTTATTTGAGTGCTTCTGCTGAAAACAAAGCAGCATCACAGTAACTCTGCAAGAAGCATGACAGTAAGTCTTCTGTCTAGCAGAGCTTCACAGTTGCATGGCTGCTGCATGCAAGTAAAGTGCACTACTACAAAGAATAGTCACTGCAAGCACACACATCATTCTCAACACAGGTACATGAAGCAAAATTGCATACATTTTAAAAATAGATGAAAGAAATTAATTTGTGCCAAATTATATGCTGAGCTTTTTATTTTGTGCCAGTAAGTAATACAGAAATCCTCTTAAAGAAGAGCAGCTTTACGTATTAGTCTGGAGGAGTCTTTGTAACTACAGTGAATGATCTGAGCTCTGCCATTGCTCCACGAAGTGCTACACCGCTAATCTCAGAATTGCTGGAATGAGATTTGCTTAACTCTGATTCATGTTTATAAAGGACTTAAGCTTCAGGGAGGTTGTTATGAACTGCCCTGCTTTTAGCATTTTATTTAGCAATGAAGTGTGATACTTTTTATCCATTGAAATCTGAAAGAGGTTTTGTGCTACTGAATCGAGTATTTCAAGTGAAGGACAGAATCCTCGTGCTGAGAGGCTCCATATACAGCAGACTACACTCTGCAAGGAACCAGTTTGGAACAATTGCTTTCTAAAGACATATCCTCTCCATTGGTAGTCTCAATGTCTCCTTAAGACTTAACTTTGAAAAGGTAGCCCTCACCAGATCTCAGTCTTCGGGTCAAATTTTTGTTAGCAGTCAAATGAAAAATGGGCTTTGCTTACCTATATGTCATCCCATCCCACATCAGTCCTAAAGTATACAGGAATCAGCTGAGGATAAGCTGTGTGTATTTCTGGTGGCACCACGGACAACAGAGGTTGCCCTGAGATTATTGTGAATTTTGGGAGCATGTTCCCAAAAGGGCTTGGAGTACCCTTTAGACTGGATAAGGGGAGCAGAAACAAACAGACAATTTATTCATAGCACATATCAGAATTCAGTTAAGTATACAGTGTATATCTCTCAAATGTGTTTTTGATAGAAATATACTGCCACAATGGCAGCTAAGCCAATAAGTTAAATCTAATCAATTTGAATCTGCAAAGCAGTTGAAAACTGTGTTTCAGCAAGAGTTGCCCAATTCTATTTTGCAGCAAGGGCAACCTGAACTTTCCAAATTTTCCATCATCGAAAAGACTCAGACAGGTCAAGCCCTGCAATCTCAATGTAGGTTACAGAACCATCTTTGCTTTGAGCAGAGCTACAGCATTTTTATGTCGTTTGTGACATTATGTCATTTGTAACTGTAACAGATGAAACTGTAACAGATGAAAAGCTAAACTAAATCAAAATGTTTGAAGTATGACAGAGCATATTTAAAATACAAAAAGAAAACATTGTTTCAGAAATTTTTGAAGTAATCAAGGCACATTCAGAAACACAGCTTGTCTATTATACTAATCAGAAAAAAAACTCAAAACCCCTCAAATGAAATACAAAGAAAATAAAAGACAATTCTAAATGTTTAAAAAATAGTAAAATCAGTAGAAAGTCATTACACTTGTTTATCTGCTTTTGTGTAAATCAATAACTAAGACCTGATTTTGGTGTTTCTTTAACTGGCAATAATGAATGAGGATTTTAGCTTTGGTGTTTTGCAACATATAGTACAAGGCTAAAAAACAGAACACTAACAGTTTGTAGATTTCTCCTAATGTAGTATTAATCCCAACATCAACACAACAGCTTTTCAGTGAGTATCCCCAAGGATCTCGAGTTTTTCATATGGTATCACAAATGAGCATCTTGGCTGGGGCCTATGGAATAAAGCAGGAAATGAAAAACATGTATTGCCTTCTACTAATTAAGAAAAAAAACATTATAGAGAAAAAACATAACCGAGAGCATCTTAAAATGCCAGATGTTTTAAATGACAATTTCCTTTAAAATATTTTAAGTAACGAATCTCCTCTGGTCTGCATTTACTCAAGCAGGTGAGTAAGAGGCTATGAATGCTATGCTACTTAAGTCTCTTTTCCAAAAATGGATGCTAGCAAGATGAGTTGGTAAGTGAGGTTATTTAGAACTGAAGTCTCCATACTTGAAGCACCAGTACAGCACATTGCTATTTGTTAGCCTACTGGACCACAGTTTATAAAGTTACAAGTACTGCACAAATAATCAGTGCAAAAGGCAACACACCATCCACTGTGAATCTATGACTTTTCCACATCTCTGCAAATACAGACCACAGAATTCAAAGCAAGTTAAAATAAACAGTTTTTCTTGGGCTTGGCTTCTTGACAGAAGGAGCTCTCTGTGAAATTGAATAAAATCCAGTCCTAGTCTCTTCTCCAGAGTCAAATGATTACAGTATTCCTTGAGGGCTTCTGAGCTCTTAGGTGTCCTACTCTGCTCTGAAGGGCTCTCATGAAGTGCACCCCAGGAAAGTGTGGTCTGAAGGGCATTTCCCATTAATTGTGGTGGATATATTTTGCAACTGTGAATGCATCTACATCTTAAACTGCAATACAGTCAGTACAGTGCCAATTTAACTGATGCCAAGATCTGCTACTGGAAGCAATCGAGCTACAATAATACATAGTTCCGGATGAGCTAAATTAATCCGGTTCATAGAAGATTCAGCCAGACTTATGCACCGTTTCCCATTCCATCATCCTGTAATAAATGTGCTGAGGTTCGCTTTCAACCTGTGCCAATACCTTGCCTATCTGTGACCAGTCACTGTGTGGTGTTAAGCCACAGAAGACTGCTTTTTGAAATGTGATAGGAGGTACCCTAGAAGACAGTAAAAGTTTTACCTTTCATTCTCAGAGTTTCCAAACTTAAGTTTGGAATGGGTATCTCAGAGGTTCAGTAAACACAGAAAATGGTGAACATGCTTACGGCTTTAAACAAATAATTCTACATATAATCTAAGATTGATTTCTAAGGACAAGGCTCCTTTCTTGTACCAAATGTGATGCATGTATTCAGGTAAAAGAGGGCTATCTATCTGTGCAGTCCCACAACACTGAATCAGAGTACCTGAGGAAAGGACAGCCAGGAAGTCCATCCCCTGATGAAATTCTTCTGACTGAATGATTCAGACTGAAATTTCTGACTTACTTCACCCAATTTTTACCCTGTTGCTGAAGCATTCCTTTTCTACCACAAAAGGTGACAGAATATCATGTTGTCTATGCTCAAACCTCTAGCTTTCAATGATCCCACTGAATGGCATGCAATAAAATGATCCATACAGCATTTTCAGTGATGCAATTTATGGAATAGTACAGCAATAAAAGTATTATTCATTTTTGGGTCAGAGTGATTAAAAGCCTTTTGATTAGCAAGATGGCAATAGGGCATATTGATAATTCATTAGACAAAGATACTGTAAACTAAATCCTCTTGTGTAAATCAAGAGTGGTTCAATCAAATGAGATGCAACACTTGCAAATATAATGGGAACAAATCCCATTAGCTTTTGACTTAAAACCCCTTCCCTTTGTTTGGAAAAAAAAAATCTTCCTGTTGCTTTTTTTGTGATATAGTTCCAAACATGTTTTAAGAAAAACTTGAGGAATTTGTTCATCAAATCTTCTCACCAAGATTAGCTTGAAAAATAACAACAGAAATTAAATCCTGGATGCAAACATTTTTAGGACATATATTGAGGCCTTTCTCAGGCAAAATTCCCATTTATTGGAATATCAGGGAAAAGCTGGTAGAATTAAGCTCTAGGAGAATACCATAGGTTTTTCTTGGTTTCCGTTTCATAGAATAAAACTGTTTTTTATGTTTCCAGAATTTGTTACTGCCTCATTTATTCAGTTCCCTAAGTCTTAATCGCTGCTAAGGCAAGAGCAAGGTTGAATTGACTAGGAGACTGATAGAAATAACCATTAATTTCTCCTTGGCTTTGTTATTGAAAAAAAGAATATTTTTTAACTGTCACATTATTAAATCTTGGAAATTACTGTGCTTCATAATATATAGCTCAAACCAAGGAAAGTCATCAGTAAAGAATGATGATGGCAATCTAGTAATTCATAAAAACTGCAGGATACTGTTCCCTACCCAAAAAAGATAAACTTCTTTTAATACTCTGGTCGTGCAGAAAGAAGCAGACAAGATCTCAAGGGCAATGTTTATGAATACATGGATTGTGGCAACTCCATTGGCAGGATATCAAGTCTGAAGGACTTTGTGATCGAACATTACGTGAATGAAGTATTTGATACACTTGTACAGACGTGGTGTCACATCCACATGAGACGTTACAGCCTCAGATGTGTCTCATATTCTGTGAACTTACCCAGTGGAACCACTGACTTATTACCGCAGTGGTTCTGAAAGAACATTAGATCCCTCTCACCATCAATAGCAAAACTTAACCAGTTCACTTGGTAAGATTTTAACTTAGCTCCTCAGAAAGGGAAGCTTAAGTACTACGCATTATAATTGTCTTTGAAGACAGCAAGACATCTTGCAGTGACACCTTAATAAGAACATCATTAAGCACCAGGACCTTCAAAGTAAATGTCTGCACTCTGCAGTAAATCTTATTCTTGCTTATACCTGTGCAAAGCCAGGGAATCAATTCCACTGAATTACTGGTGTTGCTTGAGCACAGAACAAAATTTACAAGACTACTAAGATTCTGGGGATAATTAGCAAAGAGAGTTTTGACTCAGAGTAAAGAGAGGGCAGCAGTATGAAGAATCTGTAAGAAATTTATGTATAGTATGGACAGAGGGAGGTAAGTGCAAGTGAAGAAAATTTAGGAAAAACAGTTTCTAAATTGGCGTGCTGGAGAACACAGCAGCAAGCACCTGCAGGGAGAGGAGGTTTGAATGCAATAAAAACAAGTCTGAGTACACAAGGTGAATTTGTGGCAAGTTTCAAAGATGCAGAATTCTATACTTTAGGAAGAGGGACAAAAAAAGATACAAGTATTTTAGATGAGGGGAGGGGAAGCAATAGAAGTGTCAAGTCACCTAGGAAAAAATGATTTACAGGTTATATGATACAAGCTGTGGGAAATGAAAGTGAGGAATTATTAAGGCACAGGTGGAAGGTGAGGAAAATTTAGTCTGTTATACGCAAGAGTAGATATAGGAAAATTTGGTACTAATCTGAATATGAAAAGGAATGGAGAAATGACATCTGGTTTCTGTTGCCCACCGTGCTGATGAGAACGAAATTAGTGAATGATAAAACAGGAGAGGATGTAGAAACAAAATATGGGATTAATTGTCATACTGGAAATACCAGCAACATAGCTTCACGAGAATTCAGAGAAGCAGACAAAGTACAATTTGGGAGAAAACTTCTGTTGTATAACCAGATACTCTCACTGTCAAGCACAATTTCATGTGTTAGAAGCTATTAAAAAAACCCTCCAAATAACAAGACAGTTTGGGAGACAGAGAAAAGTTATACAGGGAAGAGATGCATTCACAACATGTATTCCCCAAGTTGTCAGACCACCATGATGACAAATTACTTGGTTCTTTTTACAGGTAATGCTATTAAGGGTAAAGGCCAGACAAGGTTAGTGGTACCCGTACCAGATCTTTTAGTGTTTTTAAAGGAGCAGTATTTTCTCTGACAACAATCAAACCGACAAGTGCAACTCATGGTTTGTGGTAGAGGTGACAGACAGCCATGGTTTGAAGTAACACACCTTCAGTCTATATATACTGCAACATTAAAGTACAGAAGAATGAGAGAAATTATTTGCAGCTCCATCCTCATACAGTCAGCTCAGCATAGTAAAGAATGTGTCAAGATGAGGTCTGCAAATTAGAGAGTTCATTCTGGGCACTCTATTATTTTTTTTTTTGAAGCGGAAACATAATGCTTATTGTTTGTGATTGATCCTGTCTCAGTTAATTACTGAGATGACATTTCAGCCCCAGCTCCCTGCATTTCAGAGCTTTACAGCTTTTTGATCAAAAAGATTCATGGAAAGGAATTTTCTGCAGTGCAAGATTATTTAGCAGACCATCAAAATAACTTCCCTTACTTCTATGCTACATTCTGTAGCAAGTTTTGGGTTTTTTGCCTTGCTTCTGGGTGACTAAAATCCATTTTTAAAAAGAAAACAAATAACATTAATCCTTAACTGTAAAGACATGTAGTTGAAACAAGTGAAGCTAAAAATATAAGATTTTAAAGAGAGTTTAAAACTTTACTAATCTTACCTGCTACGGAGATCATGGAGCTCACTCTACTAATGCCTGTATTCAAGTGACAGAATCACAGGATTTAGATTGGAAGGAAACTCTGGAGGTCATCTGGTCCAAACCTCACTTCCTGAAAACTCTCAAAACCAGTATTGCAACACTGCATGCCAACTGTTTAGTAGAGCTGGAGGTAAGGTCTTAGAGAATGAGAGGGTGCTGATATCTCTCCAGCCTCTGTACTCAGAAGCACTACAGCATATATGATCAAATAGTCTGGCTGGCATTCATAAAGGAAATATGTCCCTTGCAATGACATCCTAATGTCTCCATCCCTATTTCTTATTTCTTTATAGGTTGGCAACCATGTGCTACTGCTGGATGTGTCTTTATGTTGTCTTTAGGTACCAATGCAAACAACTTCTTCATCTTGTCCCACCTCTGTGAGTCAGTTGGATTTACTCACCAAGCTGTCTCCCAAAGCAAGTGTCCTGAGAAGCACAAAGGAAATGTGTGCTGTTATCTTGATGACCTACTGGGTGGTATCAACAGCCATTCTTACAGCCCTTCTCCCTTCCTGACTTTGGTGCTTCCACACCCATACAACCCTATTTGCACCAATCAAGGTTCCCACTGCAATTCTCAACAAAAATAAAGAGGTATGAATTTACATTTACTCATTATAGTTTTGTATGTCTCCAGTGATGATGGAAGACCTGAAACCCCTCTAGGCACCTTTTTCAAAGCCTGACTCACTCATAATCCCCTTGGCTCTTTCACTGATGCAAGACGCAGATCCAAGGCAACCTCTCACATGAAAAACATTGCTACCCTCCACAAAAAACAAACACAAGATGATAAGGAAGATCTTCACAGCCACACAAGACAGAGTAAGTTGTGTATAGTATTGGAGAAGCTTGACAAGCATTAACATCTACCTCCTATGGTCAGTAAAGATTGCAGAGCTGTTCTGGAGTGAAAAAAAATAAATCTCAGCAGAGTACACACTCAGCTTCCATAATCTCTTACTAAGAGCATACTTGCTTGGAAATGTTGGCTACTGCTATAAGATTTGCTAAATTCTCCCTGAGTCTGGTAGATGACATTTTACCCCTTAGCTATATGGAGTTGCTAACTGTGGCATATCTTGTTGTCTAGTCATCCTTGAGACAAAGTCCTCTCTTCCTTGAGGCTGGCCATTAAGGAAGTGTCCTCAGTTTTACCAAGGGCATTTAAAGCATTTCCTGTATGATTATCTTTTTCTGTGGGCTTCTATTCATTATACATTCAGGGAACTGTGAGCAAATATTAAAAGAAGCATATAAACAAGAATGACTGTTTATTTATTTGAATCATGCATGAACAGCACTATCAAATAAAGAGAAATTTTATATGTATGGATTTTCACATGAATGGTCATATTTTCAGATAATTTTCTTTGTAACATATTCTTTTTTGATAGTTCTGTTTTTTTTAAATTAAGGTCTAATATACAATGCAGTTTCCAGGAAAGGGTTACAGAGAATGGAGTGTGTTGCATTGCACACTACACTTCCCTTACTCTGTACTGGGGAAAATACAGAGATATATGATACTCAGTATAAAACCTGAAATGGTAATTTTCACATAGAAAATGAGTGCCACTATCTCTTCATAACAGAAACCACATTAGGTAGAATACTGTTGCTAGTAAGTGTTGTTCAGATGGAATAAAACACTGAACTTTTGAAAATGCTGTAGGAGCTCAATATATTTCTCTGAACATTACATTGACAAATAATATTTTCACATATGAGTAGCACAGGTATGCAGTAATACGTACTAGATATTTTTGTCTCTTCCAGAAAAAATATTTGGTCATAGCTGTACTCTACAATCAGTTTTCTAAAGGGATACTGATGGAGGGAGAAAGAATAACACACACATACAAAGACAATCCCCCTTTCTAAGATTCCCCTTATGAAGAGTTAACAGAATTATCAGGGAGTTACTTAAAGCAGAAGCTCCATTTACACAATTTAAGCAGGGACACAATGCCATTGTCACACTCATATTAATTATGTTTGCTCTTTCTGACCTGTCACAATGATGAACAATAATGATTGCATAAAGGAAGATATGCACCATTTAGCTAATTCACTCAGTCTAGGCAAGGGATCAGATACTCTCATGTTCCTCAACAACAGCCCTTTGTGGTTAGAAATTGCAGACTCACAGAATGTCAGAGTTTGGAAAGGACCTCGAGCGATCACCTAGTCCAATCCCCCTGCCAGACCAGGAACACCTAAATCAGGTCACAGAGGAAGGCATCCAAGTGGGTTTTGAATGTCTCCAGCAGAGGAGACACCACAACCTCTCTGGGTAGTCTGTTCCAGTGTTCTGTCACCCTCACCATGGAGAAGTTTTTTCTCATTTTTATGTGGAACCTCCTATGTTATAATTTGCACCTGTTGCCCCTTGTTTTATCATTGGATGTCACTGAGAAGAACCTGGCTCCCTCCTCCTGACACTCACCCTTTGTAAACATTCATGAGGTCACCCCTTGGTCTCCACTTCTCCAAACTAAAGAGACCCAGCTCTCTCAGCCTTTCCACATAAGAGGGATGCTCCAATCCCTTAATCATCTTCATGGTTCTGCAGTGGACTCTCTTACAAATTCCCTGTCCTTCTTGAACTGAGGGCCCAAGAACTGGGCACAATATTCCACATGTGGTCTCACCAGGGCAGAGGAGAACTTCTCTCAACCTTCTGACCAAGCCATTTCTAATACACCCCAGGATGCCATTTGCCTTCTTGGCCACAAAAGCACGTTGCTGGCTCAAGTAACCAATGCAAACCAATAGAACCTTTAAAACTGGGGTGAGGTGAGCTTTCCTGTCATACTCCAGATACTTAAAAGCAAGCAATAGGCATGCAACAGCCACAGCTTTTAATCTCAGTCTTATCTGGGCAGCTGTCACTGTGGAGAGGCAGAAGAATGCTACATCACTGCAGTTCCCTTCCTCTCAGACCATCTCTGGTGTGGCAGTGGCAATCTTTGCTTATGTGAAAAAAGACAGGGAAGAAAATGTATCACAGGCACCTGGAGCTGTACACAAGAAGTGAGCTTTGACAGTGTCCTTGGGGGAATCAGTGGGTTTGGAGGAACAGATCCCCAATCTTTGTCCATTTCCTGTTGGCACAATTCCCTATGATTTTCCCATTATAACTTTGCTCATGAGAGAATGTATGATGCTTGCTCTCTGCTGCCTGGCACACTGCATTTCTGTTTTGCAGATGGGTGAATAACCATTCACATCTCTGACTAGGCTCTTTCTTTTGCAAGAGACATGCAACTGGATTTGTGTGGGGCAGCTGATTGGTATTTGTGCACCAGTCTGACTGGCCTAGTATGTTACAGTGGACAAATGACACCATTCCTGGAGCAGGCTTCACAGGAACTGTGCCACTGCTTAGTGTTATGAATGCTTATGAAATTCTTTCCCAAGACTTGTTTCTTCTCTCAGAACAACATGATCTTGTTTTTTGGTTTTTGTTTTTTTTTTTTTCTGCAAGTCTTTCAAACTTTGCCTGTTATCTGAGCACTCCACATTCCTTCAGCATATTCTCTAGAAAATTTGATCTAAATATTGCAGTGTGTACTGGTAGTGCAAAGTTAGGTATTTTAACAGGCATACTGTCAGGACAGAATTTCATTATTCATTCACATACCAGTCCAGAAATCCCACTTCTAATTCACATTTCTTCCCCAAAGATCTTCCATCTTTCCAGCCATTAAAAAAAAGAAGCCAAACCAAACAAAACCTCTCAAAAAGCCCAGCAAACTATTCCAATCTATTCTAACTAAAAAAAAAAAGAAGCCAAATAATATTAATCTTTTGAGAATTTTCTGACCTATTTTATCTGCTGCATTTCTGCCTGTTCAGACCTTAAATTCTCAGCACAGACTGTATTATATCTTGTCTATCAAAGACACTGCTAACATTTTAACAACAAATAATCCAATCCATCAATTATGTGCATTACTATAGCACACAGAGGCATGCTTGAATTTTAATTTTATGCATAGACAAACATCAAAGCAAGTGGTGGTTGAAGCTGCCCCCTGTCAGTTCTGCAAATGTCCCAAGATAAATGTAAATCTTCAAACAAGATCAAAAAAGCTTTGGGCCAGAAGTAATGAGGCAATGTTAACCTTACCTTTCAATACAGACAGTCATGTGCTGATCACTGGTGGGTTCTTTTTTTTTTTTTTGTTTCTCAGTAGTTATTATTTATTTCATATTTTTGTCCTTTATCAGTGTTTTGATTAACAGTGTGTAGCAGCAACATAAAACATCTAGAATAACCCTTTGAAACATCTTTAAAAAAAATACCTGTGTTCTAATAAGATCAGCTCTTCTGTACTCCCACAGACAAAATCATAAATGAAGGAAAGGTGAGACAAAACTAGGTGTCAAACCACAGTTCCCCTACTGAAAGAAGTGTGGAGTGAACTGTAAAATGGAGAAGGCATCAAAGATGCAGCAGGATTGTTTCACATTACTCTTTTACAGTCACTGGATAGATACTTCATTTTTGGACAGCTACATAGAATTATGTCCACAGTTGCTCTTTACTGATCATATTGTATAAAAGTGTTTCTCTTCCTTGGGCAACAGGCAAACAAAGAGTGACAGGGATGAATTTGTTTGTACAGTAATTTACAGCACTGTATGTAAGCAATTTCCACACATTTCTATGATGTCAATTTACACCCTTGATCTAGAAATATAAATATGCACATGTGCACAGTAGCATAATGTAAAATATAGATCTCTTGAGAGGGCAGCATATATAAATACGTATGTGTGCACTAGAACTACTGTTAGTTACCCTCTCAAGAGACCTCCAGAATTTCAAATGCACATGCACTGTGCAAGCTACCTATAAACATGACAACCAGAAAATTAAGCATCATATTAATGTTATTTCAAACTGGAAAGAAATTAAAAGACTGGCACTACTGACAATGCTTTTTATGAATAATTTTACTGTAACAAAGAAATCAGCAGACAACATAAGCTATAAAGGTTAGAAGGCTTTTCAACTTACTCATAGTCATATCTGAAAAAAAGAACCCCAAAAAGATTCCTCCTATGTGTATTAAGCCTCCTTTCTTGTTGTCCCAAAGTCAATGAGAATTCATATTTAAATGAGACTATGTCAACACATGTTATTGAAACCTTGTATTTACACGGATGGACACACTGATAACTACCCTCAGTTCCTGAAAACCACACTTGAGCATGAAGCAAAAGTTATGGCTATCTTACAATAGATTTGTAAAAAGAAGGTTCATAATGCAATGGTTGCCAGATATGTAACTCATGTAGGATGAGCTATCTTTGGATATATAGCACAGGAAGGTAGGGAGATACCAGTTCATTCAATGCACTTTCTCTATTCCAGGGTCATAAAATGCTTTAACTTGCCCATTGGATAGCATAGAAGGGCAAAGCAGCCATGTAAGGGAGTCTTATTTATTATTAAGAGAAAGATGATATGAGACTTACTAGAAACTTAATTTGATGCTTTTATGGGATCAAATAATATGCAATATTATTATTTAATTTTCACATCAACTGCACATCATTAATTTTCAGCTCTGCCTTGCTCATTCAAATTCTTGTAACAGCTGTTTGTTTTTCCACCCAAGAAAGCATTCTTCCTCAGATCCCTACCTGAGCATATACCTAACTTCCACTGAAAGCAGATGTATGCTTAGGTGTGGCCCTGTTGTCTTAATATACTTTATATTCTAGGATATGGTTTGACAAAAAATACAACATGGAAAATAGAGATGTGATGCCTGAGAAAGCATTTAAGTGAGCTTCCAGGGACTTACCTGTCAGCTGACAAGTTGGCCTACAGCTCTCACCTCGATCTATTCATCTATCCACCATCAAAATGTCTGAATGACTGATAACAAAAACAGATGATTCATCGTTGATGTGTTCTCTGTTCTCTTTTTGTCCCATGGGAGGCACAGTATTTTACAGTTAAGATGTCAGTATTTCAGACTAAGAGAAATGTATGGTATAAACAGGACAGAAACTGGACAGAAACTTGCTCCTAAGTTTTAGAGGACAGAGAGTGAGAGAAATGAAAATTTTCATTATTAGCTGATCTTTAAATGAATAGGTATCCATGCCTACCTTCTCAAATGCAAAATACCACCTAATGGCCAGTGAAGAATAACAAGATAAACTTTAGGCACTCTCCTGTTTGGCCTTTTCAGTGATCTGAGTAGAAAGATCATATTTCATTTCCATTTACTTGACAAGCATTATTCAAGGTGTTGACCCCGAACGTAACATCAAGGAATTATCTCAGAGACCTAGAGGGGAGATAAGACAACTTCAGGTCTGCCATGGAGGGAACAGAAAGGAGAACTACATTAGAATATTCAGAAATGTGGAGAGCACTTCCACCTAACAACGATTTTGTTCATATTCTAGAAAGGATATTGAACAACACTGAAGACTTCAAAGAGCTCAATTTCTTTAGTTTATCAGAAAATGAGAAGTAACGATTACAGAAATAAAGCATCAGGTACAAAAGCCCTCTTTGATTCTGTGGACACAGCACAATGTCTGTAATATGCTGAAAGCAAAGATAAGCACTAAAGCCTTACAAAACATCAGCTTTCTGTTGAATGTAAGTATTACAATACAGTTTTAGTCATACAATCACACATCATTTTCTTCCACAGGAAGCTTCAATGAGCATGTGGGATAGTTGGTGGTTATTTAGTGAGTGCTTTGTTTTATTTTCATTGTTTAATTTGAGCCCCACAACTCACTCATCCTATGCCATTTAAACACAGCACCAAACGCAGCACTGTTTCTTTCTTTGATTGTCATTTGACTGTCACTTTGACAGCATATGAGTGTAACTCAGTGAACTGAAAAAGATATGGGAAGATAAAAGCCCTCATTGCACACACATGTCATACAACAGCCCACCCAGACAAAGGGTGATTCAAACACTACCCAAAAATTCCTGCTTACATGTTTATAAAATTCCAGTTAAATACGATAAAGATTTTCAATAGCAGTAGAAACACTGGCCTTAGGACTTTTTTGAGAGTTACTTGCGGGAATTACTTACAGAGTAGAATGAAAGGCCAATATCAGCTTGAGGTTTGACTGAGTAGGTTTGTTTCCACCATAGAATATGACTGTGGACATGGTCCAGAACCCCTATAATTTATTAGGAAGCAAATGGCAGGTTCCTGGTAAACACCTGCAGTGTGGTTCCTCGGGGGTCAATCCATACTTTCACATAAAGCTATTCTGCAGGAGGAGCTTCAAGGTCAGATGCTTTTTCAAGCAGATTTTGATCAGGTCACTGCTTGTGAGTCACCATGGGGGGAATATTTTCTTTCTGTTCACAGGAGCACATCTCCTGCCTGAAATTTGCAGGCTGACTATCCACCTATAATCTGGGAGTTTTCTTTCTTTGCCAAGATGACTTCCCCTGTCTGGAATGCCACTTGGTCTGAAGCTAGTATGGAAAGGTTTGGATTTCCAGATCAACAGCTTTTGCCACAGATAAGGCTATTGTAAGCATTGAAGGCTTACAAAAGGAGGTGTAAAAGAAGCCTTCAGCCATTACCTGGGCCACCCACTAGGAGGAACTGGAGCACACAGTCTAATACCTACAGATTTTCTTGGTGTAGTCTCCATCAGCCTGTCCTAGTCACCAGTCCACCTCAATCTGACTCTTCATACTATTCCCAGATAACTCTTCCATCCTGCGTCTCTAAGGCTACGTTTCCACCACGGGCTGTACATAAATCCCACCTTGTTCCTCACAGCCATCCCATACACCATCAGTTTTTTTCTAGCTTCTCTACAGCTATTCTCAAGCACAGGCTGTCATGCCCTTTTCTTTCTGCCAGGCTGCTATTTATCCTAATAACTTAGGCAACTCCTAATAAAGGCAGGAAAGCTAAGAGGTAAGACAGTCCATCCCCATCCCCAATTTCTGAACATGGCAGCATCAGCAATAGTAGTCTATATAGATGCTACTTTCGAAGTGCAATACATACCTACAAAACACTTATGAACCTGAGTCTTTCAAAGAACCATAACTTTGTTATGATATTGGCTGTATTTTCTGGAAGTTACAAGAGCCATCAGGCAAGCTTTTAATGAATTTCAAGTCTCTCCTCAACACAGTGGAGATGCTGGAGCATATCAGGTTTTCACACTACCTGGACTGAACTCAAATTGCTTCTGTGTGACTTAAACTTTTACTGAATATTTGTGTAGATCTTTTCTGGAGAGTTAATAAAGACTTCCATTCATCTGAAAATTTATGAAAGCTAAGTCTTCACATGAACATCCCCTCATTTCAACATTTCTCTCCAAAGATCCGTAATTCTCTCAGCAGCCTTGCTGGAAGGACTGTAATCACAACCTCTAGACAGCAAGTGATAAAGTGTCCCTGTGTACTTGAAAAGCTGCTGGCTACAGCTAGCACACATAGATCTCCAGAAAAACATGGAACAGAGAGCCATCAAACCTAGGATACAAACATGTTAAATACAGACTGACATAAGCCAGGGGAATCTTGCTGGGGAGAGTCCTACGGTGGCCTTATTGTCACAGTATAGGGCACATTGCTTTAGAGGTGTGAAATGACAGTCAGAGAGACTGTGATCTAAGTGCTAGAACTGTTTAGACTATTAGAAGCCTTTATATGTGTCAGGCAGTATTATGGTTGTACTATGTGTAGCAAGCTCTCTTCTTCTTTCCTGGTACTGATTCAAATACTTTTGCTCTGATAAACTTCATCAAGTGGAGTTTGTGACTGTTCCACACAGAGCAATTTCAGAACTGTAATACCAGTGTAACCATAAATATTTTGCCCATCCTTTTAGCTTTTAGGGCAAGATTGTATTGAGTTCTGATGCCTCTCATCCTCTGCCATGCAGCTAAGGGAATAGAAGTCCCCAGGTCTTCATTATACACAGCTGACCTTTTTATTTTCTGCTAGGTGCATTCAATTTCAGACTGCTAAGAGAATGGTCTTGAAATGCTATTTTCCATCATGCTAAATTAATCTGAGGTTTCCACTTTTACACATTTAATAAACTCAAGAATTTGCTTTCAGTGTTGCATGAAAAACAGAGGTCATTCAGAAGGTTATAACTTTCCCAACACTACAATTGTTGTGACGCTTCTGAAAGAAACAAAGGACAAACACTCATAAACACTGGGAAAAACACTGCAAGCAACCTACATAAGAAATTTCACTTTTTTTTTTTCCCTGCTTGTTTTTAGCAAACTGGAATTGAATTCCACTGTATCTACTGTTACGATATTTCTCATTTAGATTTTATATTGAGACATTTTTAACCTTGATTAACCCTCATTTAAAAATTAAATTTCACTTATACATCTCTTACAAGAGAAGACTATCTCCATTTTATATGCTACTTGTTTTGTGATTACTGAAGAGAGCTGTATCTTCTCATTCTTACCTTATTTTCACATTGTTTACTTGAATGGTATTGCCATCTCCATTTTTCATTTCACAGCCTCTATTTTTACATACCTCTCAACATCATTTCATAGCCTTTTGGTTCTGATACTCTGATACCACCTTATGCATAGTGTTTTATATAATGTATATATTAGATTATCTGAGATTTAATACTTCAGATTTCAATTCTTGTCCACCCACTCAGTGACTGTGATAGCCACAGTACTCTTATGGCACATATTATTTTCTTTTTTTTTTCCTTCACATCCATGAAGATTCCCACCTAGAGGACCCTGCTGGCTGCATGCATGTCACAGTACAGCTCTCCCCATCACCTAGTTTATTTCTAAATCACTCAGCAAAGAAGCATGACCTTGTCGTGCAAGGTCAGCCGTCCTGTTATCACTGGGAAGTCGCTCTGAATTTTAAACTTCTGCTGAAATGTGTGGCCATTCATACTGCCACCACCACTCAGATGTTCTTCCTACAGCCACCACAAACAGTGCTCAGGCAGCCGTCCTGCTGATGACCTTCCCAGCCGCCCTCTGACAGTATTATCTCAAGAGATAAAGGTGTCTCTCGGGTAACCTTGGTTGCCAGAGATAAGCAAAGGTGTTGGTTTTGTTTTTTTCTATCATCTCTACCATCTTCCCTTAGCTCTGTCTTCTAACGAGCTCAGGCTGCCACTGAAAGCTATAGACTCATTTCACGTAAAAGCTCAAGGTAGGTACACTTACTCCTAAAAAACAGGTAGCAATTTCTTCCTTACCCTTCAACATCAATGTTTTACAATTTTTATATATCTTTTTTTATTGAGTAGCACATTGTGAAGCTATCATCATTACTTTATAAAGCCGAACAAATTAAACTTTGTCAACCCCAAAATTTCTTGGGGGGGGGGGGAGGGGAAGGGGAAGAAATATGTTTGTAACAACAACAATCACAGCGATAAAAATATTATTCTCAAGGGTTGATCTTAACTGTGAAGGGTACATCTCTGGCGGAGCGGGAAAAAGCCAAGCCTATCGGTTACAGTCGATGCCCCCCACCCCCTGCGACCGCCGCCCGGGCGGTGACCCGACCCGACCCGGCTTCTTCCGGACCTGAATCGTCCCACCCGCTCCGGCCGCTGAGACGAAGTCGGGAAAGGGTCGTCAGTAGCGAACCTGCGGCACCCCCTCCCCACCTTCGTTCAGCTGTCACAGACGCGGAGGGACGGAAAGAAGGACGGGCTCGTCCCTCTCTCCCCCTCAGGCGACGCCCGCCGCCCCTCAACCGCTGAGGCGACGCCCGCCGCCGCCTGGCCGCGGGGTTGAGCCTCTCCCGTCGCCGCCAGCCGCTCCCGGAGCCTCACTCCAGGGATGGATGGCGGAGGTGGGACGGCGCGGCCTGAAGGCGATCAGGGTGGGCAGCCCGTCCTCGCTCCGTACCTGTCTGGGGTGGCCTCCGTGAGAGGGAGCCGGGTTCCCCCTCAGCCCCGGCGCGGCAGCGGGCAGCCGGCTTTGTTACTACTGGGGAGCGGCGCGGATCAGCCCCCGTCGCTATAGAAACTGGCTGCGCCGCGAAGCGACACAAGCGAGTAGCGGGCGGAGGCGGGAGCCAGGCGGAGGTGTGGGGTGAGGGAGGGAGGATAGGAGCCGTTCATTCAGGAATATCTTGGTTTCTTCCTTTTCCTCCTCCTCCGCCTGCAGCCAGCCCCCGGCACCGCCCAGCCCTGCCTCCCTCACCTCAACCTGCCTTCCCTGGCACCTCTGCTCGCAGCATCCCTCGACCCCATGGCCACCGCTGCCTCCTCAGGAAGACTTTCCCCCGCTCAAACACACCACAGGGATGCACCCGCACTCGTGTTGCCCTGGCTCGCCCACTCCGGGGACGCAATGGGGACCCCACACCACGAAATGATGGAGTGTGACTTGAGCTCCTTCACTCCTGCTCCCATTACCTGCCTTTGAAGCCCGTTTAGTCCCAGGGCATCACTGCAGAAAAACACGAACCCACAAACCTAGGATCAAACTTTTTTTGGCATCAGCATTTCATTCAGTTTAAGTGATTTAGTGCCGCATCCTTTGGTGAGGAGTTGTTTTCCTCTGTGAAGTTGCTGCTGGGACCCTTCTAGAAGGCAGCTTCTGGTCATCAAGCGAGATCCAAGCCCATGGTGGGGTTCCTTCTGTTGTGGTAGATTTGTTCTGACACTAAGAGAGAAAAAGAAGAAGGGATCATTGCCCTAGGTTGCTGAGAAGGCGGGGAACGCTGAGATAGGAAGGGAAACAGAGGTGGTGGGAAGGAAGAGAAGGGAAATTCTGAGAATGAGTCAGGATAAAGTAGCCATGTGGGTGGGAAGTACCATGGCCTCCTGATGCTTACGAGATTCAGGATCTCCCTTGTGTTATCCCCATGGATGGCATGTTTTCCTACAGTGACAATCTCCTGCATGTCACAGACACCCACCTTCGCATCTTTTCCTTCTCCCTGCTTGGTACAACTGAGAAATGTGGAGGCAGTCCCTCCTCTCTTCCTTTCCTCCTCATCCACTGAAGGCTCAGTGGTCTCAGTTTGGTGAAACTACTATCTTCCAATTTCTCTCTCTGAAACATTCTTCCCTCTCTCAATAGTAGTAAAGTTGATAAAACATCCTTCAAAGTGCAAGATGTATCTCTCTCTCTCTCTTTCCCTAGTTTGTATTGATTAAATTTGCCTTCCAATTTGCCAAACAGAAGAAACCCAACATACGAGGCGCAACTCAGACTCTGCATTATCCATCTCAGCTACCGCCACTGCTGAGCTACTGGGGATGACTGTTAAGTATCAGCACTGCAAGTCACTGTGAGACGGCGAATCTGTGCCAAGAGCTGCTGGCACACTGCAGAAAACGCTCTTTAGGAAGAGTTTGCCAAATACAAGAAAGATGCCCCACAGGAGCTCTTCACAAACAGCGTGGCTTACAGCAGAGCTGCTGGCAGACCATCACACAGGCAAATGACAATGACGGCACAAATGAGGGAGACAGAAGGTTGAGTATGACAGAAAGGGGGTCACCACGTATTTATCCAATTTACATGTTAAGTACTAATTCTAAAGTTTAAAAGAGATAAATCTAGTCAGAGCATAGCAGAGCTGATTTTTTAATTTGTTTTGTTTTGTTTTTGTTTTACCTTACAGCAAATTTGCTTTCTCTGAGGTGGAAAGAGTACATTACAGTAGAAGTAAAAGATCTGCCACAAGCTGGGTCTTGCAGCATATGAGAAATTCTGCTCATTTTTCCTGTATATAAAAGAAATTCCTTCATCCTTTTAATCAGATGCAGTAACAACATTCATAAAAATATAGTATTTTAAAAATATGAAAGCTGGAAAATAATTCCTACTTGAAAACTTTTTGGACAAGCAAGCAGGCCTTTTAACTTAAGATGTGTTTAGAAAACAGTTGAACAATGTTGCTTAAAGAAATAGTCACTGTTTTGACAGAAAAAAGCACAATACTGTTGCTATGATTCTTATTAATTTTTCTTACAGAAGAATTTCATAGCACTTTCTCTCAGGTGGAAGCACAGGAAGGGGTAGAAAAATGATAGAGAAGACAGACTTACTATCTAATCTTCACTTATACAAAGATTTGAGTACTGGTACTATTTCCTATATTCTTGGGCTTTCAATCTGCAACACTGCTTTAAAAACAGACTTCCAAACATGTTTTCTTCTACAGATGAAGGTAAAGAATAGCTTTCCAAAAGGTACAATTGAGACAGTTGGGTGATACCTTAAAAGACTCACAAGAAGGAACAACCTAATGTGCAGATTTCTGTGCCTTCTAGAATACTTTGCCTGACAAGGTTACAACGATACTTCACAAAGAAAGGTAAGCTATTTTTGTGTATAAAGAGCTTAGCTGGTTCACTGTATTGCTTGTGAAGTGTTTTACTGGTTTTGTTTTGTTTTATACTCTGCTTGAAATGTATTTAACTTTAACTAGCTCAATGTCATTTGGATCCTAACTTTTATAATAGTGTTTACAAAGCAGGGCAAAAACTGCAAATGTGCCAAGTTGACGTTTAGGTTGTTTGTGGTCACAGTTATAGTCAAATAGGGGAGAGAAATGTGAAAGATACTGAACTCTTGCATTGCAATAACAAATCAATATTAAATCAGCATCGTTCTTTGTAACATTTTAACACCAAGCTATCTTGCCTTTGTCTCTTATTTCTCCAAGTCTGGATTAAGAACAATACTTTTTGAACCTACATCTGGAATGTCTTTGACAATATGTTTTAGGGAAGATATATTTCCTTGAGGGAGAGAACATTTTAAAAAATGTGTGCTGATATGACCACTGCCAGCTTCTGACTCAGCAGTGACATGTGCATCTTTCTCAGCATGGAGTATTTTTTCCAGTAACTCAGTGTACTGAAGGAGTTCATCGTGGAACACTGAACAAGTGTTAACATTCACATGGAGGAAGAGAACAGCTTTTGATGGTGTCCCTTCTCTTTTGCCATTTGTCCTCACTCCAAACACCATTCATCCCACCAACCACTTAACCTATTTGACTATTTGTTTCCTGTAAGCAGAGCAAAGTATCCTTAGCAGAGCACTGAAATATTAAAGAATGCTTCAACTGGAGAAATGAAACACATTCTTGGCACATCACATTAAAACAAAAGAGAGAAGTAAGCCATGGTAAAAGTAACAATATTTAACACTAGTATTAACTATCATAACTAATATTATCAGTAGGACTGTGGTGGAGCCCCTAGGCCACCAGCACCAGGCACTGTTTTGCCACAGAATAAAAATGTAGGTAATTTCTCCTCTGAGGAGTTTACCTTAGAATTAAATATTTATCCTGAGGGCCTGGAATGCCATTAGTTATACATTTGGGTAGTTACGAGTGCAGTGGGGCCTAATTCAATTTTGGCATCTTTGATATGTGTAATATAATTTTAAAATAATGTAGTAATTGTAATAATGATTCTGTTAGGAAACAATGTAAAACCATTTACTGTGTCTATAGGCTAGCAGCCCTTTTGGAAATTAGAGACTTTAGAATCTAGAAAATCAGTTGAAATTATAATTGCAGGAAAAAACAAAACACAAATATGCCATAGTATGGGATTAATTCCTATATTCTGGATTTGTAAAGGGAAAATATGCTTTCCCCAGGGCTATTTTTCAATTGCTTTTCCTCAGAAATATCCTCCTTTTTTTTTTTTCCTCTTCGGAACAAATGTGCATTTTAAACTTTTGCTTGAGATTTCTGGATGTCCTGCAGAGACAAAAATACACTAGTACAAAAGGGATATGAGTGTCGAGTAGACACAGTTTCTGCTGGCTGCTGCTCCTTCAGGCTGCTTCTTAGAGGTGCTTCTGGTCTGGGTAGACCCATTGGAGAAGTGTCAGTAGCTGGAAGTGGGTTTTAGGGGTGAGTGACACAAAAAGGTTGTTGAGGGGAAGAGAGCTTGAGAGGGAGCACTGGAGTTACCAGATCCATGGTACTGGGGCTTTAATTCTCAGCTTTTCTATTTCTATACCTTTTCTTTACCACTTTGCATAGAAAACAGCATAAGGAAAATCAAGCTTCTATAAATATATTCAGACTTGAAGCTGATCATTTCACACAGTAATTATCAGAGGTTTATAAAGGCTCTTGTTCAGATTTGTGGTGGGAGAGAAAGCACTGTTGGGCACTCAAAATTGCTACCTGGTTGACTTTCAGCATGTCCAGGCTCATGCCTGCCCTATACCATGTGATGTTATGCTGTGACACCACAGCTACTCAAAACAAGGCATTGACATGTCTTGCTGAGAAAGAGGTGATAATGCATGTTAAAATGCTATAGCCCTATAAGCATTCTTGACTGTGTGGGTACTTCTCTTTGTAGCATTTGTGCGTCCCAAACAAATGCACTTGCAGTAGCCTCCAATGACAACATGGCATCTCAAGGAAAAACGTGAATTAAAAGGGCATGTGAAAAATGTCACTGATCAGAAAGAGGGGTAAAAATGATGTGGCAAGACACAAAACACATATCATTCTTTAATTTTGCTTACTGTAGAGGAGCTTCAGAGATAATGAGCCTGGCCTTTGTTGCTGAATAAACACCATGGTGGCCAAAGGGATTAATGCTAGGAAAGCGTAACTCTGGATGGTGTATTTTGTGCTATTCACACAACCTACTGGGATCTTAATTGAGTGCAACTGCTCAGAAAAAAAGATCCTGGCATTACTGTGGAAAGCTCAGTGGACAGCAGTGTTAAACAAAATGCTAGTGAGAAAAAAAATTCAGACTGAAAATACTGTAATCCCCATAGACTGGTTATTTGCCACATCTTGAATGCTTTGCTCGGTTCAGGGAATTTGACTGCAAAATAAATGTAGCAGATACAGAGAACATCTGGAGACAGGCAGTGCTAGTGATTAGAGGCTGAGAGAGAAGACTTTTTATCTGGAGAAATTTAAAAGATCAGACCTGTGTAGAGAAGGCATGAAGAAAGGACATGATAGTGCTTTATAAAAAACAATTAATGGCACAAAGAAGATAAATACTGCAAGTCTAGTCATCTTTCACCCCATAACTTAATAACAAGAGTTCATCCAGTGGAATTACAAAGATACACATTTGAAAATGGTGAGAGGAAATAGTAGCTATTATGGTGAAAGCATTCACTCTTACATGAGATAAGATTTAAAGAAAGGATTAGAGTGAATTAAAAGTGTAAAGGGATTGAAACCTTTATATTTCAATGCCTAAGCCTGTCATTAAGCAGAGGTAGAACAAGTGGAAGAGAAAGCAGCATTAATAGAAACTCCTCTTTGAGCAAATTATTTAATTTCTTGGGGCTTCTTCTGAAGTATCTCCTGCCTGTGATTAACAGAAGACATGACAACAGATGGTATTGATTCCTGACTGATATACAGATTCTCTTTCTCATCCAGGAAGGAGTAAACTCCCTCCCCCCACACACCCAGCACAGATCCCTGTTTGTGCCTGAGTGAACATCCTCTTCAATTGCACAGCACTGGGCATTTCTCTTTCCACAGCTCACCAAGGACTACATTGCTGGGAAACTACAAACCATCTACAAACCCTCTCTTTAAACAACTTTGCATATCTTGTCTTTAGGGACTCATGTATCTAAAGGCACATGCTTGTGACAGGTGCAGTCCTATATTCGTGTAATCTGTACTCTAAGTTGTGCTGCCCAGCACCAGCTGGTTCCCATCTGAAAACCTCCCAACAACTGAAGGTAGTAAACCCACGGTGTTGGTGATACTTAACCCAGCTCAGGGCAAGGTTGAGTATTTGACCATTGATGATTCCTCAAATAGATGGAAATTTTTAGGTGAAAAACAACAGAAGCTAGGCTATTTCTATTCTTTTGGTATGTCACAGTCCCCAGTCAATGAGTCACTTTTGAAACTTTTGCCTCAGGCCTTCCAGTTATTAGTCATACATAAATACAAAATCTTACAGGGGACATTAGTATATTTTACAAAAATATTATTCTTATTACTTTTGTACATAATAAGCTAGATTTAGTGATTTTATATATACATTTTTCATATAGTACAAATTCAGTGCAACATCCTAAATGTACCTGGGAAATAAAAAGAGTAGATACTTCATGTCATGGGGAAGATAATGTGACCAAACCACATATATCCCAAGATGTGCAGCCAACTGCAAACTACTTATTACTTACATATAAACTGGGATCATGATTAAATTGATTGTGAATTACCATGGCAAAACCTCAGAGCACCTATTACCATCTTACTCCCTTGTAAGCCTTATCATCCAAAGAAGTCCACAGGCTGAAGCTATCTCTGCAGTTCACAGGAATTACCGTTTTTCCATGCTGTTTGTGCGTTAAATCAGATTGAGATTGTTCAAATAGACTGACCAATCTGCTCTATGCTTTAACAGATTCAAAATGTGCCCATCTTTACATTAAAAAAACAACAATTACTGGTTCACAGCTGGAGTCCGTGCAGCAATTAGGTTCCAGCAGTGGCTCTTTCCCCTTGCATTTCCCATCCACATCACAAAACATGATGGCACAACTAAATTGCACTTCAGTGGTCATTTGCTATCAACACTAGCTATAAAATGTTTTGTTCTGATATTGATTTATTTATTAAACCAGGGTGATTTTCCCTAAAATGTTAATGAACCATTACACCTCCATTCCTGCCCTCAATAACACTAAGGAAAAAATTATCAATCTAATGGGAGCTCAGCTGTCTCTGGGATGTTATTCTGTGCCTACCAGTGGCATGAAATTGGTAGAATTCACATTATGTGCTAGTGTCTAAGTTTTCTTGAGGTATACTGATTCCCAGAGGAAATACATAGTCTCTGTGCTACAAAGGAGTTTATTGTGTGATGTTAATTACGGTGTGAAAGAGTATCAGAAGCCCTAATGCTTACAGCCTGTCTAATCACAGTTTGCTGCTTCTTAAGGTTTAAAGAAATGAAGCCAGGGAAACCAAACACTGCAGCTTTTAGATTTAAAAAAGCTAGAACTGAGAAGTGAAAGCCACTATAGCTTTTCCTGTCAATTTCCTCTTTACTTTGAATTCATTCTTTTCTTGTTCATTGGTCAACTGCACATAAAAAGAGTTAATGATGCATGTAGTAAGAAGGCCATTGCAGATAGAATAATGTTGAATTAAAGTTCCTGCATCTCTAAAACCTGTAAACCCCCAAGATACTTTTAATATCTGAATCAATGATTTTTCATTAGTTAATGATTACTATCCTGAAAGCAGTTTTCTGTACAATAAATGCAACTCTTACATTTAGTGCTGCTTGTCTTGGGTTAAAAAAATCCTGAAATTACTTTATGGTGAAAGTCAATTGGAGAACCAAGGTGGAAAGTGAACTCAGAACAAAGTTTTGAAGTAACTCTGGGATTTGAATTGAATTTCAGGACAAGGGAAAGCTTCAAAAAGGTGGGCTTTGGTTAAGGAAAAAAAATACAGTTTTGAAATTTTATCAGTTAAGGAAGTTAGCTAGTGAAGTCTATATTTAATTTAGAGACTTTACTTTTAATAATTTTGAAATATACCCATTAATAAATAGAGCAGGAATATACTATAGATTGACTATAGAGATGCTTTACTATTCGACACATCTGTAATAACAGGTTGTATTTAGGATTGCAAGTCACAGTGGAGACTTGTTATATTGAGTAGCTGTTGAAAGACAATCACTAGCAGTGAGACACCTCCCCCTGGAGCATGTGCCATTGTCACCAAGAACTATTGTGTTCCATGATAGTGGTGCTCTGCCAAATTAAATTTGGTAGAAGAGAAGGAAGCCCTGAAAATGTGGTAACTATTTTACTGAACAAAACCTACTTTGAAAAGAACAGCTCTTGAGTATAAACAGCAATTTCTAGGCGACTTCTTTTAGGGGGATCAAAATTATAAAATCTGCACTTAGGCGATACATGGACCTTTATTTTAATTTTGAATGTTACATTGTTTTGCTTGTTGATTATCTGGAACTGCTGGTAGCACTGTAGAGAATGACATTTCATATTACACACAAGCAGTGACAAACTGTTTGATTGCAAACACTGGTCATCTTCATGAAGAAAATGAGGTGTTTTAATCTGTAGAAAGCAATGTCTAACTCTATGTGAGAGAAAAAAATCCCCAGAAACAATTAATAGAACATTCTTTCAACTATTTTTGTAGCACAATGTTATAAAAATATGATCTTAAGACATAACTTGACATCTGGCAACTGACTTATGGTTTTCATGTTTCAGTAGCTGGTAGAATAGACAAAGTTACTTTATGCAAATTATTCAAATGGCCCTTTAAGCTGTGGTGTGATGTGATAGCTTTTGATTACTGAACTAATTCAGAAATTTCAAGGAACATTTTTATAACCAGTGGAAAAACTTAATGAAAAAGTGGTTGGAGCAATGTCCAAAGGGTATAGGATGGCATGAAATACTTCACAGACTTTTAAAATTAAGAGCTAAAGAACACATGACATAGCAGGTATCAGTCTATACAACTTTAATTCTCACTGCCTCCAAATTTCACACTACTTTTGCCAGTGTCAGTACTGGATAGGACCATGGTGGGGTGCTACTGTACATCCTACCCAGTTGTATCTGGAAACCCACTGGGCTCTCAGCAAGCAACATGTTGCACTTGCCAAAGTCCTTCTGAACAAAGAAATAGCTGTTGGCAGATAAGCATGTTAGTCTCACCACATTACTCATTTCATTTTGGCCCCATAACCCAGTTGAGTTCAAAATGCTGATACTTTGAAAGAGAAAGAGGAGAAAGGAGTAAGAGATAGAAGGGGGGACAGGAGGAACAAAAATTAGAACGGGCACACAAAGCTTCTGTCTGGCATGGAGGAAATGTGGATTTGTGAAATGGACATTGCAATGCAAATATGGCATGGCAGAGAAAGGAAAACCACAGCTTAAGCAAGATGTGAAAGAATCAACAAAGGCATTAGTATGGAGGGGGGAGAAAGGGAACAAAACATGGTGGCAGCCTGAGTAGAGAAGCCTGACATGATGAAAAAAATTCTGTAGAAACTATTAGCTGCAGCTAGACTTTTTTCTGAGGAGATGTGCAATTGTGGCATGAAAATGGAGTATGAGATGATCCTTTTCTAACTGGAGGGAGTGAAAATGGGCCACTTCTGGTGGGAAGCAGAAAGAAAATCCTGAACATGTAGGGCACTTGAGGGAAGTGAGGGCGACTAGCATCTGAAAGCAGAGCTGACAATCAGGACACCTGTGGGGAGATGAACTGATGTGGGAAGCCTTGACTACCTCAGGTGCCACAACGTGAATGACTGCTGAAAGAACCCCAATGGTTGCAATGAAAGCGCCACTTTTTGGTTCTGAAGGTTACGGCAGATTGATATGGGATGGTTGTTACAATCGTCATATCTGATTGTACTTTACTCACTTCAAGCTGTATGGGAAGCAAGTTGAGAGGGATCTCAGGGACTGTCCAAAGTAAGTCTTTAGTGCTAGTGTACTCAGCTCTCCTGCCTCAACTCTTGAGGTTGTATCCCTTGTCTCTAAGGGTCCTAGGACCTTGATATGAAATGTAGATATCTCGGAATACAGCTGAAAAACTGCATCATTATTAGCAGCATTCTTTTTACACAACTCTGCCTTTTTAACTTGCAGGACAATGTCTTATGATAAATATTTTGACAATATGTCATACATATGACCCATTTTTTCCAATTGTGTTTCCAAGATTTTTGCCATCATTTCTTCACTTTTTGAAAAATGTATAATAAATCTACTGCTTAACAGAAAGGAAGAAAACCTAATTAAAGTAAGCATTTCACAAAGTATCTTGCTGGTTAATGGGTTAATGAATTCCATTTTTTCTCTTTGAGGCACTGTCCTTACAGATAGACATATATTACCAGCTATTGTTCAAATGCTAACTATTGTGGTATTACTGGTGTGACATTTGCCCAAATACCAGAAGAGAAAATGTAATTTTCTATTACATCTCTATTATCTTCTGTTATAGAAGAAATAGTATTTATCTGTGATTCTGAATATTTTTTCATGTGATTCATTTGCTGAAGACAATCAAGTAACTTGATGGATATAGTAAAGAGAGCCTCCATTTAAATGAAGGAGATCTTTAAACAAAGTGGGAATAAATTCTGATTAATATGTGTGTATTTATTTAAAATATCAGTTTATCAGGTTTCTAAAGGGATACAAGATTCCTATTTAAAATAATACAAACCCGGAAACCTGATTCAGTATATCCAAAGGGAAATTCCACACTTTCAGGTTATGCACTTTCACATTTTAAAGGACAGTTCTCTTTGAAAGCAGCTTAGAGGTTTGAAATATTGGAAATACCCTTAGAGGAGATATATAGAGAACATACAGGTGAATGGGTCAGCTATACAAAACAGCTGATTTAACCACATGATTTTAAAGCTTTAAATAGCAAAGTTTTTCATATCCTGCATATGCCATCAGACACTTTGGCCTTGCTACAAACATGATGTCATCACATTTGAAAGATTTTCTGTGGTCCTTATTAGTATCTAGTATAGTTTTAGTGACAGTTCTTTGCTACAATGGATAATCAAATCAATATTTTTTTCTCTCTCTTCTCTATGAGAGTATCAATAACAGATTTCAATATTCCACAGGCCAGTGGAGTTAACAGTAAATCTAACTTTAGAGGAATGTGTGAAAACACTGAAGTTCATAATACTTGTGAATTTTTTTGTATCATGGCTAGCCTTTGCTTATCTGCTAGGACCAGGAAGCTGGATATGTAATGAAGAGGGAATGAAATAGGGATTTACAAGTGCAGTGCTTCACACAGAAGATGTGACAAGCATTTCATAGGTATCTGTGTGGCTGGTTTTTTTAATGAGGTGATGAAGTGCCATTTCAGAGCATCGCTGGTGAATGCTACGGAACTACAATTGCACATTCCCATCTGTGCACTTTTACAGGCATCATTGCAAACTAGAATTGTACACATGCTTCCTGAGATTGCCCATCCAAGCAGGATAACCAAAAGAGAATGCTTTGCTATTTCTCCTGTGCACATCTGCAGTATTACATCTCCATAATGAAGTGTAGATGTAGTGCAGCATCTTATTCAAAATAGGTGTTGAAAAACATGTCCTCTATTACAGTGAAAACTGACAGAACCTGGAAACGTTTATAGTAGTGTACAGCTGGTGCAATCAACTGGAAAATTTTCTAGAAGCAGTACTGGAAATGCTATCAATATTTTGCCTCTGTCTAAGGAGAATTAGATAGTCCTTGCCTGACAAGCTTCTGTTGAGGCTACACAGCCTGTTGTTGCCACCTAGAGTCGGTTCATCAAAATAGAAATTCTCCATGACATTTTTTCCTTTCCATTTACAGCAAAGGAATCCTCTAACATACTTAGACATCTCCATCTTGTCACTTAGTGTCACTTTTTCCACTAAAACCCCCTATAAATATGGGTTTCCAACAGGTGAACTACCTCTATGTGAACTCCTGGAGAATGCAAGTCAATCTGTAGCTTTCCTTTCAATAGGGTCTGCAAAGGGAGCACTTGCACCCATCAGTGATCTTGACCAATGATCTGGCCTTTGATGGTGGAGGCCCAGCTCTCGCCTCTTCAACTAAACCAACTAACTCTGGAGCTGTCAGTGTGAGCAGTGAAGTGCCAAGGCCAAGTATGTAGCTGCTGGGGTGCTCTTTCTTCCATGGGGGTCACATGTTGCTGCTTTTGGTCACACAGAAAATTGGATACGCAGTAGGCAAGGCCAGGAAAGACATGAAATATGGAAATTAAAATGGGTGGAAAATACAACCCCAGTGAAGATTCAATAACTGGTGCGCATTCACAGCCCTTTTTTTGTGTAGATGGAGTATCCACTCCTTTGCTGGGCAATAAGGCATGCACTTGTGAAACAAAATCAATTTATCCACTTCCTTTTTTTTCAGTTTTTATACCCAGAATAAATGAAAAACAGTGACTGAACAAAATTTAGATTAAGATTCCAAAATTGCTCTCAGTGCTCTGTCTCAAATAAATTTTTAATAAAAATTTAGAAATTATTTATACTCAAACATCATCCTGGGAAATCCTAGAGTAACAACAACTAGTGAGATCTTCAGAAAAGAAAGAAAAATACATCTCTGTAATATTAAGTATGAGCTGCAACCATTTCTAAAGGAGAGAATAAAGGAGATGAGAGATGCTTAGGCTCTTTCCACTGGCTGCCTGGACCCTCTCAACTCCCATCTCTGTGAGATAAAGAGCTTCTGATACAGGCTTTTGTAATCTATAACTGCTTGACCAGACAATTCACAACAGTAATTCCTTGATACAAAACTTTAGAAAGGTAAAATACCAGGATAGATAAGTAATGAGGTTGAAGTGATGGTTGAAAAAGTTAAGAAATCATCTCAGGAGAAATTCAGACCATCCAAATGTGTGGAGAAAATATTACAGGTCTGTATTCAGAAACAGGAGATGAAAGGAGAAAACCAAGGGCTTCAGAAAAATATCAGTTTCATCAGTTTCTTCAGACTGAATATGCTTCTCAGAACGGATTTAGAATTCAGATAGATTTTCCTCTAGGATCACTTGGTTTTGACATCATTCAGAGCCATTAAGGATAATTCATAATATAAACATTCTGCTTTTGACTGTCTGTAGGAAATAGAATCACATGGTTGGAAGGGACCTTCAAAGGCCATCTAGTCCAATCCCCTTGCAGTGAACAGGGAGATCCTGCACTAGATCATGTTGCTCAGAGCCTCATCAAGCCTGGCCTTGAATGTCTCCAGGGATGGGGTCTCCACCACCTCTCTGGGCAACCTGTTCCAGTGTCTCACCTCCCTCATGGTGAACACTCAAGTCCCTCCATTTTTCCCCCCAGTTTGCTTCTAGGCAGGTTTCACATACTCACCTTTTTCCCAATCTTCTTCCTCTGCCCCACCCCAACCCTTTTCCAGCCCATTTTCCCCCAAATCCCACACACTTGGGCTCCACTGGAGACTCCTTCCCTCCCCAGCGGTTCCAAATCATCCCCCTCCACCTCGCTCTCCTACTTAACACCAACAGGGAAGGGCAGTAGTCACCATTTGCTGAGGGATGCTTCTCCTGGTGTCTCTGTTGCAGGACAATTATCTCGCTTTGCCAGAGCGGTCAGCAAAAAAATGTTAAGGAGAAAGGCTGGGGGGCCTGCTGGCCCTACACCTGTTTAGGCAGGGGAAGGGATGGGGGGGAGGGGGGGTGATGGCCTTGTGTTTCCATTTCTTGCCTTAATGCTCTATAGGGTTTGCCTGAAGTCAGATGAACAGGAATGGATGAAAATATGAGGGGGGAGCTATCACAGTCCGCAATCGGAGAGCTGGTAATGCCTCCAGCTCTCACATCATTCTCATAATCTTCCTCCAATAGGTCCATGTCCTTCTTGTGCTGAGGGCTCCAGAGCTGGATGTAGTACTCCCAATGGGCTCACACAAGAGCAGAGTAAAAGGTAGGAATCACAAATCCTGACCAGCTATCCATGGATTTGTTGATGCAGCACAGGATACAGTTGGC
>VZTY01003046.1:377362-558150 GCA_013400935.1 Turnix velox
AGAATCATAGAATAGTTTGGGTTGGAAGGGACCTTAAAGATCATCGAGTTCCAACCCCCCTGCCATAGGCAGGGACACCTCCCACTAGACCAGGCTGCCCAGTGCCCTGTCCAGCCTAGTCTTGAACACCTCCAGAGATGGGGCATCCACAACCTCCCTGGGCAACCTGTTCCAGTGCTTCACCACCCTCACTGTAAAGAATTTCTTCCTTATGTCTAGTCTAAATCTATCCCCCTCTAATTTATATCCATTGTTCCTAGTCCTCCCATCCGATATTATGTTAAAAATTCNGTCTTCATAGATGTGCTCCAGCCCTTGTGTCATCCTCGTGGCCCTCCAAGACGTCCATGTCCTTCTTGTGCTGAGGGCTTCAGACCTGGATGCAGTACACCAGGTAGGGTCTCACTAGAGAAGATTAAAGGGTTCAGAATCACCTCTCTTGATGTGCTGGCCATGGCTTTATGGATGCCAGTGGGCAGTAGTCTGTTTGCCATATCAGGTTTGGAAGCTTCCTAGTGACATCCTTGATCCAGGCTCCAGGGAGACAACAGACTTCTCTGTTATGGGGCATTTTGGGCCTTCAGTTCCCTTGAGGAGAGCATTTCCAGTCCCTATAGTGCATCTTCTCTTTTGTGTGGCTGAGGTTGTATTTGATGCAGCATGCATTTCTGGTGTAGCTTCCCCATCATTAACATCTTCATTTGCTCCTCATTTCTGTTGTTCAGAGGAACAAGAGATGACAATGTGAGCAGGGAGGGAGATTTTACTGCCCTGACCTCAAACTTCTGTTCACTTGCTCCTTCTGCTCAGGCTTTTGCCTTCCTTCTGGGAAGGACAAGATACAGCAGTACCATGATCCTGTTTTTTCTCTGACAAGGGCTCCTGTCTCTGTTTCCAAGAGGGTAGAGCCTGCCTACACCATTCTATTTCTAGTTCAGTTTCCCTAATACTCTTCAGCCTTTCCATTTCATGTGCAGCTCTGTCACCATGCTGAGCAGACTGTTAACCAACTCATGTTGCAGGCAGCCTCTCTTGAAGCTGCCTTCCCCTTACCAGTGAGTGGTTCAAGCCCTCCCTGCAGCCTGTTACCTGGATGGCTGCATTTCTGTGGGAGATCTGTCTGGGTTCCCACATCCATTTTGGTTAAGTTGGAAAGTTCAGCCCTTTGCTAAGTGGAGACCATGGTTTACTCCCTAATTCCTTTCAATGAGGTGATCACCACCCTTGCTGATGACAGGTGATGACCTCCTGGTGCTTGTTTACATGGCTGCTGTGCTCTTGAAAGGCCCCTTTTATCTAGGGGACGAAGGAGAGGAGAAATTGGCATATTCATACCTTGTTTAAATCTACCAGGGGAAGCAACTCCTCCTTGGGTTTCCTCACTCATTACCACCCCCTTGAACTGCCTAACCTCACTGCTTTTCTCCTGACTCCAAAAAGCCCCAAAATCTGAGCCTGAACTTTTTGAGAGCTCTTTTTGCCAATATTCCCTTCCACAGGGAGCTGGTCTCCTCAGCAAGTATCAGTAAGAGCAGCAACCTCCACTCCTTCAAGACTCAAGATGCAAGAAGGGAAAGGACAACGTGGGAGGAGGTCAGATTGAGAATTGGTTTAAATTTATGAATTAGGGAGAAGGAAAATGGTAAATGCAGCTTTGAAATCTCTGGAATTGACTGTGCAAAGCAAAATTTTTAATCTCTGAAAAATATTTATGCAAGCCCTCCTTCCAAGTGGTGACCATGCAATCATTGCTTCCCAGAGAAGAAGACCATCAAGGCCTGGACCCTAAGAAATGGCCACTTCTTTTGGATCTCCTTTAGCTTCTTAGGCAGTGAAGGGAGTCAGACATGAGCAGAAATGAAACATAATCCTCGTAATAGCAGCTATCTGTTGGATGTTAACATGATTTTTAAAAACTATGTTGTTATAAACTTGAGTGCTTTCTTAATGCAATAATGCTTTGTGTCTGTTTCTGTCAACATCAGTACAACCATCTAGTTTTTCCTAATAACTTTTGAATCCACTGGGCAATTCAAGTTAAGATTAATATAGAGAGAGTGGTTTTAAAAAAAATAACAAATTCCTACCACTTTTGTGGGAATAAGTGGCTGAGGGGAAAAATAATGCATTAATTCTCCCCATGGAAGGGAAGAATTAGAAACTCACCCTTTATTAAGTGGTTGATTATCTAACTGAGCAAGAGACATCAGTTGTGATTCTTGTGGGACAACTTGCCATTTATTAGCTGCTCCTCCGAGCACATCGCTATAATCAGAGCTAAACCTAAACTCCAAAACCAGTCCAAAGCTGGTACCCAGAGTAAGGCCGGCAGCTTATTTGCTCCATTGTGGTGGTTTGCACCATGGTCATCAGAGCCCATGACCAAGGTAACCATAGTGAATTTTTATCACAGTGGATTAAGCTTTGATTTACAACTCAGTTGCCTGAGTTTATGTTAATATATCACTCTCATGTCTCAAGTATGGACTATTTCTGATACTATTTCTGACAAGTCAGTGATGGGGCAATAAGCTGGGCAATTTGGACCAGCAGCTTCTTAAAATCAGCTTAGAGGGAACCCTCAGGTCTTCATAGTCAGGGCTCTAAGGACATAGGTCAGTTTAGTATCTTCATGTATTTTTCCCTCCTTCCTCTTTTTAAAAGCCACTAAGTTGTCTCTGCCCACTCTGCCCTTTAGTTCCATTACATTTACAAGAGTTATATTTGTCAGAGTTCTAGCAAAAACTTTCTATTTTTCATTTCTTCATTTCTCATTCACATTGCGTCACCCATTTCCTCAGCCTCCCACTCAAGAAACAGTGGTTCCTCTTTCCATCTCTTATATGCATCAGCACAGTTACTAATATTTTGCTGATGGCAGCTCATGGGTAGAAACCTAGGCTGAAGAAAAGAGAAAGGCTGTGGGAGCTGAGGTTTGGGAGAACCTAGTATCCTGTTATTTTGAAAAAAAGTGGTTCCCAGAAACTTAAGTAGTATTCAGATGCTCCCTTATTTAGATGTCTTGGTCCCTCACATCCAGAAAGACTAGACTACTTACTATGAAGCTGCTATTCCAGTGGTGACTACACAGACACCTGGTGCTTCACATAGTGGGTGCTGCTGCTCTTTGTTTTGCTCTTGCCTCTTGGGTCTTGTTGTCCTACATGAATGTGGAGCTCTCAGGTGGCAGATCTTTGCTTTGAAAGCCAAAGGAGAACAAAGGACCAACTGTTAATAGAAGAAACATAAGCAAAAAGACAGAACATGCTTCAATTCCAACAGTGCTTCTAGTATAATGTCTCTTGTTTCTGATTCTCCATTTCTGATTCCTGAGGAATGTCTTTTCAGGCAGTTGAATTGAAACATCTGTTAAAAGTCCTTCCAGTCTAAAAAAAGGAAGATCCAAACCTTACCTAAGGGTAAAGCAATTGACAGTATATAGTTACCAATGGCTACTTCTTTCTGCATCCCTTACATGGTGCTTTTTGTTCTCACTTTTCTCTCTCCAGATGAATGCTGCAAGGAGTAAGAATGACCAAAGACTCATCACAGGATCACAGCAGATCCAAACAGGTGATACCTGCCAGAATTAGGAGAGGTCTGATGACATCTACCTTCAGCTCCAGGCACAGACATCTGAAGGATGAGCCCCTCACTAAAGTAGGAGCTGGCTGTTTAAATAGTGAGGGTACAAGGAGTCCTCAGTTTGATCCACTGGCCACTATAAATCAATCCAGTACAATTAGCACAACGTCTTAGTCCCTGAGGCCATGACACCTGAGCTAAAAGATTTCAGGGTAACAGACAAATGCACAGTTTAGGATTATCACTGATCAGTCCTACCTCCATACTTACATAGCTCCCATGCTTCTGAGGTTGGAGAAGGCTTTGTGGCTGGAAGTCTTATCGTGGGAAAGGCAAAAGTGATTTCACAGTTTGAGCCCTCATATGCTTTTGCACAAAGATTACATTTCAGATCCTTCAGGTTTTCAGGAAGGTTAAGTGGCAGAGGGATACTGATGCTACATCAGGCATACATCCACAAGGCTTTGTGATACCAGAAAGCACTGCACACTGATTCAACTGCTGAATGCAGTATCTGCTTCCTGGATGGTGTGGAGTAGCTGGAGATGTTCTTGAGGAAGGCTTGAGGGAGCTTTTGGACACAGTGTAAAGAGCAGTGAGCTGAGAAGAGAGTATGGGGCTTCTGTGGACCATCAGATTGTAAAGTGGAGGCCAGGAGCTTCATAGTAGCTTCAGCTGCAATGTCTTCAGTCCCACCAGCAAGACTGGATTGGGAGGAACAGAGACAAATTCTAAGTAAGTGACTAGGAAATACTTGAAGGCAAAGGATTTAAATTTGTTAGAAATTAGGAAAAGTTTCAGAATGTATGTAGTCAGACTCAGGCAAACAAAAATTAAACCATTGATGGCACCTTAAAAGATGTTAGGAGATATTTTTAAACTGAAGGAAGATAGGATCGTGCTAAAACATAATTCAAGATGGCACATATTCAAAGAGAGAAGTCAGGTAATTACAGGTACTGCAATAACAGTAATTTGGTGAAGTTTAAATAGAAAGAAGGAAGAATAATCAGAAAAAAATTATATACTATAGAGAAGAAGAAGAAATTATGTTTCTGAATGGTAGAAGATGGGATATAAGACTTTAGACAGAGATAATCTCACAATACATCAGAAACATAATGAAAAGGAAGTAATTGATCAGATGCCTGATCAGAGTAGAAATTACATAAAAGATAAAGGGGAGGCAACAGTGGTGGAGAAGTGGTAAGGTATTAGAGAAAACTTTGTGCCAAATCAAAGTAAGAAGCTAATTGTATTTAAAAGCAGCACAGAAGCTAGATAGCCTGACATTCCTGGCCTAAGTCACCAAGGTGCCCTATCAGAGTTAGATCAAAAGTCTGTATTTGCTACATGCTGAGGGAGACCAGAGATGCTGAGAGGGCAAGGAATGCAACTTAACAAGGAATATTCATTTCCCACCTGCATACTGGGCAAATGTCACATCAGAGATTGATGCTGCAGAAAAAGAAAATGTTGTTGTATTAAAGTGCCTAAAAGATGAAAAAATTTTATATTAGCACCAAGCAACCTGCAGAATCTAGTTAAAAATTCCCCTACTGAATGTTCTTGCCTAGAGAACAAAAGCAAACAAATCTTGCTTCTCCTAACTACAATGGAATTATATAGGAACAAGGATCCTAGTTTGAAAGAAACTAAAATGGATGCCTGAAGGCTAAAACATTTGCATGGTGACTATTTAAACATAATATGTAGGAGTACATTTCCTCTAAGCCTCTGTGTATGGACAATGACTTTGGAAAGACCAAAGGGAAAGCTGACAGGGCTAACAGCAGGATAAAGAAATTTATTAGAAGCAGAAGACTTTCTGAAGAAAATAGCAGTTATGTCCAAGAGTGGGAAATAGAAGGGATTGTCAGTTCTGGCAAGTTATATGAAAACCACAACAAGGTCAGCCATATAGAATTCCAGCAATAATTTCCAAGCACATAAAGATCTATCAGGAATGTCTCTGAAAGAAATTATAGCATCATGGGACAAGAGAAGAAGTCTTAATCTATTAAAAAAGGAGGAGAAATGTCCAGCATTCACATTTGAGGGAGGTCTCCAGTGATGTTTGAGAAGATTTTTTCCTGGGCTCCTGCTGTTGAAACTATTTATAAATTAACTGGAAAAGGGGGTCATATGGTGAGATGACAATTTGGTGAAAGCACAGTTATTACAGTTAGGAGAAGCAAGTTGCCTTAATGCTTTTAAAGTTAGACAAGTATTCTGTTCAAGTGACAGCGAATGCTTGGCACTATTTTTATGCTCTTTTAAAAACTTGGGGAAGGCCAAATCATTACACAGGATAACAAAGGAGGGAAGGAAGGAATATTAAGGTCAAAGGTTCAGAAGTGTACAATTAGGGAACCAGAGGGGGATGTCGGGCATGCCACCCAGAAGGTATCTGAAGAGCCAATGGATAGTCTCAGTGGTGCTGTGCTCTGGGAGACCTGAAAGGAAAAGGGAATGGATATAGACCTTGAAGTCACATGGACCACATCACCAGGTGGTTCCTCTTTCTGCTGCTGGGGATGGTGGGGGAAGTTGATCAGGAAGTCCCATGACTCAGTGGAACTTCAGATGGGGAAGGTATATTAAATAACCACCCCACAAAAAGAGATCTTGGAGGCATCAGGAGACGGGCTTCAGCCTGGCAGTGGTACATGTTTGGATCCGCAGATGGTGCACAATGTTCAGAGCATTCTGTGAAACCTGCAGTCAGCACAGACTGCACTCAGGAAGATTTTCTGGCTGGATTATAATCCTGGTGGGCCATGTGATCAGACAGCAGTGCAAGGTGAACTACTTCATTCTCTTCCAATGTAAGAAGTCCCATAGCATTTGTGTTTAGGGAGGAACATACAGGCAAGAGAAAAGTGAGAGGAGCACCAGGAGGATTAAGTATTTCTACAGCATGATTTGGGGCCACACTGGCTGAGTGTTAGACCTCCCCTAAAAAAATGCCCATCTGAGTGTGCTAAGGAGAAACAAGGTCTCCAAGATTGAGCTCTGCAAGGCTGGGGCCATGTGGGAACTACAGCTGCAGAATCCAGTGGAGACAGCAGGCAATAATCTGTTACCTTCTGGAGAAGGTAACATTGGTGACTCCACATGGAGGTTAAGAAATGGCAGCCATCCTTATCTGCAAACTGAGGTCCACGATTTCCCTAGTCCTGCTAATGCCAGAATGCTGTCAGCTGCTAAACGAGGAACTAGGGACCTGTTAAAAATTAGATTTCAATGTGCATCTCTAGAGGACACCACAGTTTGCATGCAGGACCTAGATCTGGTTGGGTACACAACAGCTCACTGTTAGAGACAAGATGCTAGCCATAGATGGGGCTTCAGTACTGCCTTATGACCATTCTTGCAGTTGCATGCATAGACATGCATCTTGCTCTTCTTTGTTTAAAGTCAATTCCCAAACTTCAGGCCAACAGTTTCTAAAGCGTCTTCTGATTTTGGAAACCACCATTTCAGATCTATATTTTGTGTCACATTTCAATGTCTACATGAGTACAATTAATCACTACTTTGACAAGCAGGGCAGGCACATCTGAATAGTTCACCCCAAAATTCAGGCATTTCAGAGGAGTGGCAATTTGTGTATAATTGAGCATTATTTATTGCACTGGCAGTGGGAAATAGTTGGAGCACAAAGCTCTGTGATTCCCAGCAAGTCACAGTTCCATTGTTTTGGTTTCATAGCTGGATTGACGCTGTTTAAACAGCAAAGGCAGAACCTGATCCAACGTCTGCCATGAAGGGGCAGAGAGAAGAACTTTGTCCTTAAACTTTCCTAGCTCCTGTTTATGAGTAATCTAGGTGCCTCTTATTAACGGCAATCTGGAAACTTTCAGTTGCTTTTAATTGTTGCTATGGTGAATGTCAAGATCCCAGCATGACAGGAAAGTAAATGCTGTGATTGCAGGGCCCCTGAAAATACATGACTACTCTACATTTGCATCTGTGGATTCTTCTACCACTATTCCATCAACTGACAGCACCACATTGCAGGGTATATTATTTTTTAAAAGTTTGTCTACTAAAACGTAAAACAAAAGCCTTACTGGTTTTTTTTTTCAATTGAACTGAAGAACACAGTTTTTATTGCTGCACTGGAGATTAATAGCAATAAAGATAAATAAATAACTCTCCCTCACTAATGTCTTCATGATAGGCATGAGGCACATAGATGGACCTTTATAAAAGGCAGAACCTAAATGCAGTGGGGCAATGGATATTTGATAATCACATCCTGGTAAAGAGAAATCTGTGTCTTGCCAGAAATGCTAAATGCTGTTTTGACATCTCTGTCTTAATCTCTGATTGTGGAGAGCACTGTACTCCTTGTAAAGACCTAAGATTTCATCTTTTTTGTTTTAAACTTGTGCTTCCTGATGAACACTGACTTTCAGGGCAAAATGCATGAAAGAAGAAAGAATCTTACATAACTGGAATAAACAAAAAGATAAATCTGCTACCTGACTATCTGAGGGAGCCAGTACCTACCTGGTTCAAGGAAAAAGGATATGATTCTATGAACAGTATTCTTGAGGTTCTAACAGCACTGAAAAAATATGCAATCTTGACTTTTTAACCTTATCCCATGAATCCATCTTACATCCTTGTGCTTCTAGCCTTGTTTCCCACAGAGAATGAGATTTCTGTGATCATGCCATCTGGCTTTCTATCAGCCAGTAAGCTCTGAACCCATTTCTATGAAATTGACAGAGGGATTTGGGCTCAAAGAGAACTAAGAGCCTATGAAATTCATGAAAATCAGCAGCTAGGTCAAAGAGAGAGATCCAAACGAGTGCTCTTGCTGAAGAAAAGGTAGGGAGACTACAACCATTTTACATGCTGCTTGCTAATGTCGGTCATCACATGTGGCTCTGGCACTACCAGAGCAGATAGTGGTTCTTGCTTAGTGAGATCAAGGGCTAACAGTTGATGTAGTGGGTGGTATGGGTGAGGGAAGGAGATGAAGAGGCAATAGGAGACACCTGTAGGAAAGCAGATCTCATTAGGTCCATAGAACACTGCATTTAATGCTAAACATCCACTTATCCATGTAACTGTGCAGCTCCTGCTGCTCCTGAGGGCCCTGCAAAGATGAGTATTTGTTCCTCATGGAGGGGGCTGACAGGCAATCCCTGCCTCCTGACTCCCACACCTGAACCTGTTCCACTCAGCTCCCATTGCTTCCACTGCTCAGGGCTGGAGTGAAACTTGGAGAAGCTTCCAGGACTCTAAAGAGGTTTGTTCTTTGAAACCACATAGTGGCTATTAAAAGTTTGGATGGAAAGTACAGCCCATTGTAAGTTTCCCTAGAGAAAAAATCCCAAGCAGGGAAAGTTTAGAAACCAAATGTTTCTCCTCGCCCAGCAAAGGGAGTTTCAGTTTTTGTTTTTGATATCTTGTTCTCCTGCTTCACATACTTTGCTGTGGAACAGCAGCTAACTTGCTGTTTTGCTTGAAGCTATGCCTGTCCTAGAGAGAAAACCTGTGTTTAAGAGTCTTAACTCCTATGTTTTAACTCATGGGGGAAGAATGTTGTTTAACATCACCTTGGCAAGTGTGTGTGGCATGTAAATTTCCCAGATCAAACTGAAGCCTGACCCTTTATGCTTATTTTCAGTGCTCTTCTGTGTGGGCAAATTTGTGATCTCAGCCTTTGGCATTCACACTACATATGGTCAGGCCATTCTGGGAAAAAGTGCTGTGGGCTGACTCGCAGAAAGGGCAGCAGCTTACTGTGGTTTGATCACTAGGGGTTTCCCCACAGTAAAAGAGGAGGTAGAGAAGATTTTAGCCTCTGGATTGGTTTATGAAGAGTAAATATGTAGCTGTGCAGAACTCACAGAAAGAGGCACTTGGGTGAAAGCTGAGTGTCCCTCTTGGAGGTTGGCTTGATGTGTGACTGACTCATGGGGGCAGAAGAGCCATCATTTTAGTGAAGAACATATGTGAAATATATTAACTGGAGCCCTCTTCTCTTCAAGATTTCTTTCAGCAATGTCCCCCTCACTAGAGTTTCAAGGGCTCTATTATTTCATACAAGAGAGAGAAGTGAGAGTTCAGTATCTCTCCCTCTAGAGCGATACAATGGGATTTACATTTTCCTTTTAACTATCTTCTAAGTAATGGATTGAAGTCCTTGAAACCAGAAAACACAAAATGAAAAATAAAGCTTAGAGTCTGTTATATTTACTAAGCAGGTCAGTGAAGATAAAAACAAAAGCTCTAAATATAACTCGATTATTTCAGCAGCAAGGCCCCCCAGTGAAATTGCTGTCTGAGTTCTCTCACAAAAGAGTGGAGTTTCTGAAACTGCTATGCATTCATGGTGTTTACCCATCTGATCTGGACTTTCTCATGTTGAGGACTTGTCAAACTGACTGCCCCTCACATAGTTTTCTAGAGGTAATTTGGCATTAGGATGCGTAATCTGATGTGGCTTCCAGGAACTCAGTTTGCAAAAGGGGGTGACTATATATGCTCATGCATGAGACCTCAAAAAGCCCCTCCTAAATGACTTCTCTCCATCATGGTATCAGTACCTTAAAGGCAGCAGCCAGAATTGTTTTCAAAAAATAAGTTGTCAGCAATTTTCAGAGTTTCGTGATTTGTAAATGGTTCTGTGATCAACCTCAGACTTCCTCAAAAATTCTCCAGGGGGAAACAGCTCTTAATGATCACAAGGAAAGGATTTTTTTTCTTTTTCCAGATATCTAGAGGGGATATCCAAATGGTTCCTCGTCTGGGAGCTGCCTAGTTTGTTTTTTCCTGTGGAAATTTTCCAGATTATATTTTGGTGGGATTATGTCACAGTAGCTGCCCCTGGTGCTCTTGGTAACAACAAAACACACTAAGAAGAGATGCTGCTTTTACATCTTGAGTACCTACATGGCAAGTTAAATGTGTAACATTACAGAAACATACTTTATATTGCTCTGTTGTGTTGTAAATTCCTGCTTAGATCCAAGTCAAAATGTCCTCGTGTTGTTACAACCTCACGGCTTAATGTGATTGCAGAAATCTCGCTTCATAGTGCAAATCTTTGCACAGGCACTGTTCTGTTAGAGGTGGAATTTTAGGAGGCTGACAAACCCTTTCCCTTGCCATTTTGTCACTCAAGAGACAGATTCTTTCAAAGCTGATTCTGACGTCCTTCACACCAACCCACAGTGCCCCACTATCCACCTCCTATCTAATCAGATCAATGCAGAAAGGGGGGAAAAAAAAGAAAAAAAAGGAGAGATGAGCTGCTACCAGTGCAGGCGGTTGCAGAAATGGGAGTGACCTAACAGACTTAATGGGAGGAGCAGTAGCTTCTACACACAGGGATTTTCCCTGTGGTGGGGGGAGCTTCAAGATAAGCAGACTAGGGATTCCCCGGTCTGCCTCCAGAAATATCACTGTAGAAACGGTAGCGGTTTCACTCCACTCTCAGTTTGTTCTGCAAGCAGGCACGCTGTCTCTGCTCTGTCATTGAAGAAGTAAAAGCCATGTCTTCAGTAGCCTACACTCTGCTCATCATCGTATGCAATGGTAAGTGGGAAGACTTGTATTTTTCTTTCTAGTCTTTCACATTGATTTAGTGGGGACATGTTTTGAGAAGACAGGAAGGATTACATTACCCGGGAGATCTCTTTTAAAAGCAATATGTACCTGTGCTTTGCAGTTCAGTGCTTGATCCATGGAGCTGCTGTGGCAATCCCAGATATTGCTGTGAGATGTGATGAAGAAGTGCTGCTACCCTGTAAAGCTCTTCGGGACTCCTCAGTCATCTACCAGACAGCAACTTGGTATAAAGTAAGAAAAAAAATATAAGTTACTTGAGGTTACTTGAACAGTCTGCTTTGCTTTCCTACATGATATTGGCTATTCTTATACAAAATTAGTTACTTTATGAAGAAGCGTCCACCTCTCAGTGCAGCAGAGATAAGGTAGCAATGAAGACATTTAAGCAGATCACAGAAAGCAGTCATTTTCTATGTCATTGTAGACAGACTATTTTAATTGCTTTTGGCCTGGTTTTCTATCTAGCTCTTGCTGGCTTTGAGGATCAGAATTCAGGTGATTCCCCATGTGCAGCCCGCCAAATGCTACTCCAAAGTGAAGTCTTTCCAGGATTTTAGTCTTGCAACCTCAACAGTGTCCCTTAGTTAATGTTCTCTAAAAGAGGAGCTGAATTTTTTTCTTTGACATAGAAGAACTAAATAAGTACTTGCTGTTCTTTAGGAAGATTTGGTTAGTGAGGTTGGGTGTTAGGGTACGATATGCAGAAGGCAGATGGAGGGAGAGAAATTCTGAATTACCTCATTTCATTCACAAAGTAGAAGTTACACCTCTACCATTCTGATACAGAATACCCATCTCCTGTTTTCAGGCAGTGGTGCAAGGATCAATTGACTAATGAGCAGAAAGGTTCTGCTCAACTCTTTCATGATGGAATTTCTCCTAGGTAGAGAGGTAGAAATGCCCAGTGGTTGAAGAAGAAGCTGTTCACTTGCTGTATGGGACCATGTATTTGGTGTGAGCTAAATTAACGGGCAAGAAAAAGTTTTTTATTTCCACATACACCACTTCCAGCCTTGCACTCTTGTCTCTTACCATGGGCCAGTCCTTATGGTCCTCTGGTTGCCTGTTGAGTCTGTTGCTTGTTGTAATAATGGAAAATCAATCTGTAATTGATCTGAAAATTCTCCCTCAAGCCAGTGTTTGAAGTCAATTGAAATGAAAATAATTTCAACAAGCTGAAGTGTGGGGATCCTCCAGAAGCCTGTCCTCCTGAATTCAGTAGCTGTTGGGAGGTCCAAGCAGCAAACAGAAGCCAAAAGCTCTGATGAAAGGATGTAAGGAAATCCTGTAAACCCAATTCTGTGGTATCTAGTAGCAAATTACAATCCCACCTGGGGAAAAGATGACCACACATGCTGGACAAGGTGATATTTCATGATGCCTTCTGTGCCTGCTTCTTCCATGACAGCCATCTAGTGCTGTTTCTCATTGTTGCAGTCAGGCTGTTAAACCTTGAACTGTCACTGCATGTGCACTGCCCTTTTCCACAAATCTCCTCTCTCTTGGTGGTCTTGCTCTCCCCTTTTCATCCATTTCACTCAGGAAAAAGACTATTTTTCCAGTGCCCATGATGACAAGACCTCATGGTTTTTTCTCTTCTGCCACTGCTAAAACTACAAGAGGTAACAAAATCTGGCAAGTCTTCAACTGTTGCAACAATCCTTAGGGGATGATATCACTAACTGTGGAAGTGCAGTCTCCAGGTTACTCATCTCAGAAGAGAGATGGGGAAGTGGAGACAGGCAGTTAATACCACTCTGGGTGATACTAGCCCAAGCCACAGTCAAAGCCATATTAGGAAAAGCACAGCTCCGAAGCTAAAAAGCCTGACTCTCAGCAGAAAAAAGTAATTTAGGATCAGTGTTTTGTGCTGAAGAAGCAATGCTTCTGCTTGTGGGGCTAGCTAAACAGGCAACAGCTTGAAGCTCTCTCCTGTCCATCTTGTGTGTGTGCTGCTGTCCTCACTCAGCACAGCAAAAGGAGGGTGGGAGAATGGCAGAGTGTGATGGGGCAACCCAACATAGAGAATTAATCTGTTATTTAAAAAACAACTACTGAAGGATTAATCAATAAACACTACATGTCCCCCCAAAGGGCTAATTAAAAGGTCATTACAACAAATGGTATGAAATTTCAGACTGTAAAGTTCAAGCAGCTGTTGGGCTGAATCTTTTATATGAGATCATTTTGAACTGCGCAGCAAATGCAAGCAATTAACCTTTGCTTTAGCTGCTTTAAAAAAATGATGGTGACAATGTTATGGTGCTGCATGAGCAGTTGTTTGCACAGGCTGAACACTCAGTGAACAAATCCTTCCATCCCACTGGCTCTTCTGCATGCTTTGAGCATTTATGAGGCACTTCTATATATTTAATTCTGATCTGCTTAAGAATTTTTAAAGAGATAGTATTTAAAAGTACTTGCTTCTTCATTTTTTTTAATAGAGAAATATTTTTTTAAAGGAGTTCATACTGTGGTGTCAAAATCCAACTGGATGTAAGGACTGCATTCAAAAGTTCCTTCACTTTTGCTGATGTCTCATACTACAAAAAATGATGTGCATGTGTTTAAGCTGCTGTGTCCCAATATCCTCAGAGCCAATTAGATTATTCACATGCATTAAATAGTTCTGTGCAAATCAGCCTACAGCCAGTCAGCTCAGACAAAATTGTTTTTACTTAGAAACACTGAAACAGGCAGTCCCAGAACACAAGTGGAGGTGAAAGTGCATCAGGTCCTCCTCCAGCCTGGTGCAGACTTTATCCCATTGACTATATGGCCATGAAAAAGCGTGAGCCAAGCAACCTACATGTCATGAAATTGTATGTGAGTAGTGTGGAGGTTTGCCAGCTGAGATTATTTTTGCGTAAGTACCCAGGCACTGGGAATTGTGTATGGAAATACTGGATTGAACCTCTACAGCCCACCTATGAAACAAGAATCTAAGTAACTTTACTTACCTTTCTGCCTTGTAGGGCAATTGAAAAATGAACAGTTTCTCTTTGTGTAGCCCATTGAAAATGAGAACCACTTCATAAAACCTTGTAATTATCACTTTAAATCCAGTTTTAAAACCCAAGTTTAAACACACACAAATGAAGTCCCAGTGGATATTTTGCTATTTGGTTCATGTGATAGCCAGAAAAATTTCAATCTAAAACAAATTGGGAGGAAGAGGAAAGAAGGCTATTCTTCTGTGGAGGGAAGGCTGCTTTCTTTGTAACACCTCCCTGAAAGACATAAAATTCTGGCAGAATTAAAGGAGTAAGACACTTTACAAAAGAAGAATAAACCTTATAGACATACAATACTAAGTGCAGCTTCCTTCAAAGGAAATTACTTTTGCTAAATATGCATAGCTGTTATCTATTAGCCTAGATAAAGTTTGTGCATTGTTTCAATCTAACATACCTGAAGAAATGGAGTCAAGTGCTCCTCAGATACATGCATATTCAGCTCCAAGTAACTCCAACACATTGATGATTTAGACAAGGAGGGGTCAGTGGAAATGATTTCATGTCCAAAACACTTATTTTGCCTGATATGAGCTAGTGCTGAATGCCCTTTTGCTGAAAAAGAAAACAAAATAAAGAGCCTGTGTGAGTGAGTCAAGAGGGCTTTTCCATCTGGCTTGTGGTTCCTTTACTGCTGTTTTGGGTTTTGGTTTTGGTTTTTCTTTTCTTCTTTCTTTTTTTTTTTCCTCTAAAGCACGGTAAAGTTCACTCACATGTGCCCACAATTTATGTCTGTTTTCTTCAAATCTGACATTGGTCAGACCATGACACTGTATAGGAACCATATGGATGCACCTTCAGCACTAATCAACAGAGAAAGTGCCTTTGTGCTGAAAAATACACCTATTCAGTGGTTTCAGCTCAATTCTCATTCATTATATGTTGGCTATTTGGCTTTGCTGGATTTCTAGATATTTTGCTTCAGAAAATGAATTCCTTGTGGGTGTGTATAGTCTTTAGATCTCTTTAGCAGTCAGAATTTTCAGTTTGGCCATTATTCCTGGTATAGTTTTAAACAAAAGAAAACAGTGTTAATACATTCCACCTATAAACTGACATCAATTTTGTGCCTGAATAATTTTTTTTACATCAAAATTTGCTTTTATTGGAAAAGTAGCTTGTATTAATGCTTTGATTTACCTGAGAGTCATTGTATCACCTTAGTCTGGGAGAATTTAAATGAGAAAAGATGTTTAATGAGACCAGAGAACATGAGTTAATTTAACAACTGCTTGCTCCTACATGTACAAGATGAAATTAAGTTTTAATTGATCAGCTGGGTGTGACTACGACAGCATGAGTGATTTGCCTTTGTTTAGTGGTACTACAACATAATGCTGTAGCAGTTTTCAGAACTGCAGCTAAACCCTAACCAGTCTGATAGGACTATGAAAAGTATTTTTCCTTTTTCCACCTCATTATAAATTCTGTGAAAAAGAAGTATTTGCAGAAGAGCACTCAAATTTTGGAGGACTAATTCTACCTATTTCTCATAATTCATCCAGTCACAAAACAGAAATATATCACCTCAGTGGTATTTTCAATCAGACCTATCCTATTTTAATATCAAATGGATCACCACCAATATTCTTACCAAAAAGCTGTGGGCTAGGACAAACCTAAGACAAATCAGACAATAGACTTGAGAATACCTGAGGGTAAATCACAACCTCTTTAGATCAAGCATTTCCAGGCTTTTGGGAAATGGAGTACCTTTCAATTAAATTCACCAAAATAAGGCAACTGGGTGTTCAGAACTGTGTTCAGTCACATTTTTAGCATCTCCAAGAGTAGACACTCCCTACCCTCTCTGGGCAGTCTACTCCAGTGTTCAGCCAGTCCAACAGTAAAATGTGGGATTTTAATGTTTAAATGGAATTTCCTGAATTCCAGTTTGTGCCCATTGATTGTTATCTTGCCTCTAGAGAGCACCAAGAAGAGTCTATCTTCAGCTTCTTTATCACTGTAGCCATCACGTACACATTGATGAGATGCTTCTAAGCCATGTCTCCTCCCAGATGAACAGCCTCATCTCTCCCAGCCTTTTCTCATATGTCAGAAGCTCTAAATCTTGAATAATCTTTGTGGGCTTCACTGAACTCCCTCCATGTTCATATCTCTTGTACTGATGAGCCCAGCTCTGGGACCATTGTCTTACATATTTCTCACCAGTGAATTTCACCCAACCTAAAGACATCCTGCTTAATGCAGACCAGGAGGCTCTTGGCCCTCTTTGCCAGAAGGGCTGATGGCTGGCTCATGGCCAGCTCGGTGTCCACCGGGACATCAAAGACTTTCCATCAGGTTGGCCCCAGCCTGTTCTGGTGATTTGAGTTATTCTTCCTTCGAGACAGGACTTGGCACTATCCATTATTCATTTTCATTATGTTCCCAGTCCTTGTCCCCAGCCTTCATGATCCTCTGGTGTATCAGCCACTGCTCTCAGCTTTGTGTCATTTGCAAACTTACTGAGCACATGCTATGTCCCAGTGACCAGACTGTTAAGGAAGGTGTTGGTTAGTATCAGTCCCAGGAGGTAGTACTTCCTCTCATTGCTATGGAGGTAATGAAAAGCAACAGACTTAACCTCTGCACCCCCCATCTGATTTCTGAAAAAGCCTGTCACGTATGTTGCCGTTGGCCCATGTGTATGTGACAATAAACATAAACTCACATTTTCTTTGTGGTTTAATTTTCTTAATGGGTAGTTTTATGCAGATATGCAGAATGATGCTACCAGCCTGCAGGTCTCCATTTCCCAGTAAAATTCTTGCTTCGGTAAGCCCCAGCAGCCAGCATGGCAATGAGATCCTTTTTATGCAAATGGCTGTGGTAGCATTTCTACTGGTCCCCTCACTAGTCATGATCTGACTTTGAAATTTTCATAAAGCCATTAACAGCAAACATGGGAGCAGGAAAAGACCACCTCTCCCTCTTCCTCTCCACCTGCTCACTCACCAGCATGGCAGAATGGAGATGAAATGCAAACAAAATGAAAGTGGAAAAATATTTTGTCACTGATTAAAGGAGAGAATGGTCCCTACACAAGTGGATTGCTGCCACCAACAGAGTTCACTCTGATCCCTCTAAGCTTGTGTGGAATTAATTAGGTGAAACCCCTAGCATTTGCCTTGGGCTGGGGTATCACCTGGAGGACACTTGGCACGAGTTAGTGGTAGATTATCAGAGCAGCTTGAGCTGCAAAGTTATCTGTCTAGCAAGAGACTGCCAACTAATTCACAGGAGGTGGCAAACAAAGTGGCATTTTCATAATTTTAATTAGGTTTGGGGGGAAAAAAGGATAGTTTGAATAGAGCAAGAGGCAGAATAATGACCTTACTGAATATCTCACAGACTTCCTTTTTTACATCTGGGATACAAGGACACACTGCAAATTTTCTCAGGTATTTCCTCACTACTTAGAGAATTTTAAAAGAGAACTGTTGATAGGTTTTTTTAATAAGATAATGGGAAAGGCTTGGTTCAGGCATCAGAGGGAAGGTTGTTGTGACTTACGAGCCAGGATGGAGACTGGAAAATTGCCACCAGGTGTCTCTGTAGCCTAAAAAATGCAAGGAGGCCGACGGGTGTACCAGCACGAACTGCCTTCCCTGCCTTTGCTCTTCAGTGAAAGGGAGACGTTGTGGAGGAAGAGGGGCAAGCAAATTCCGAATCAAACCCACTCATATGAACTGTTCATCCTCCTCCCCAAAGGCGAAGTTTCACGACTCTCACTCAGATTTCTGGTTTCTCCTTAAGTGAGGGAGACAGATTAAGCCACAAGGTAACTTCTGATTTGGGAGAAGCTGTTTGTGCGGCTTCATGGATGATGCCTTGCTTTGTAAAGAGTGGATCTGTATAAGGCAAAGTTCCAACTTGCTGGTCCCCAGGGTCACCATCAGTGGATGAGTGACAGCAGCTGAGCACCCTGAAAAACTTGGGAGACAGTAATCAACCCTCAGTGCCCCCATAAAATAGAGAAGTTAAGGTATTTACCAGCAATATCACTGGGAATAAGTTCATGGTCAGGCAGAGCGTACATGAAATTTGATTTACTTCTCCTTTATATTAGCAGTGCTGATTGCAATTGCATACAGAAAGATCAAAATGTTTTCTGGTTCCCAGGTCTCAGCCACAAGAACCACCACAACAATTCACACTCACTTACCACCCAAGACAGCAATTATTTATGCTACCAGTAAATTTAAAAGAAAAAAACAAAACTAATCTTCTGTGTTTAGCTTGTGCCTCCTGTCTGCATTTCAGGGCAATGCAAAGAGCAGCCAGGCTGGTTCTCTTTGTTGCCCTGTGGGCAGTTTTGAATTTCACTGAGGAAGGGGATGGTAGGAGAAAGAAGAGTGGCAAAAATTAGATCCAAGGGAGGTCAACTCTATCCACTTAACTGCTGTTGACCCACTTGTAACCAGAGCTGAGCCCAGCCTTAATACTGGAATTCCTCTGTCCACATCTCTGACAACATGCAGGGCCCAAGAATGTCTAAATCCCTGTAGCTCAATGGTGTCACTACAGCCTGAGAACCACCACAGATTGTGCTTGTCTCATAGTTACTTGGGGCTGTTAGTAATAAGAAGGAAAAGGTGGGCTAAATTTACTGAGGGATTGAAAAGAAGGTACTTTCTTCTCCTTTGCTGGGTAAAGTGTGGAAAGCCCCAGGGAATTGCTGCTCTATGTTCCGTGAAAAATAAAACCCAGCCTTTCTGAGAATGGATCTTTACAACTATGAAAATCTTGTGTTTTAGTTTTATTCCACATTTCCTGAAAAGTTCTACAGCTTTCAGCTTATTTTGCACAATTTTAGGGCTGCAAAACTATCAAAGTACAATTCGGCATCAGGCCCATACTTCTATCCAGCCTCCTGAGATGTTTCTTCACACTTTTCCCCATGAAACAGAAACCAGATGCTCTTAGCCTCAGGATGAGAAAATTTAGTTAATTTTAATAACTTACTGCATTGTTAATTTAAATAACTTACCACATACCCTGATGCAGTAGCTATACTGACAGAAAGTAAGCACAAGCGTGTGACTCAAAAATGTGTCTATTAAAATAATAAAATAATAAAAAAGCCTTGGCTTATATTAGTTATAGATTTGGCTGAAAAGCTGAGCCTTGGACTATTATGAGCTGTATCTGGCTCTGCTGCTCCACAGAAACACTGAATTCATTACTCAGGGAACCTCCACAGAGGGCACCCTGCCTTGAATCCCAGGGTACAAAGTCAATGTATAAGAATGGACATGGGCTAATTCAAATCCTTCTCCCATCGTTCAAATCAAGTTAGTGATTTCTCTCTTCTTTGTGGTTCTGAGCCAATTGTGATTTTCAGTGCATCCTATCGCCCTGCAGTACAAACTGTTCTGGGAATACACTTCATTCCTCCAGCAGCCTTTCAGCTATGCCAAGGAATGTAGCTCTTCTGGTTACAATTAAGAAATGCAACATACAAACGCTCCCCAAGTGCACCAGAACCTGCTTGTGACCTTCACGCAACCGAATCTGAAGGAGCCATGGCAATTTTAGTTCTTTGGTTCCAATAAAGAGCCAGAGGGGAAAGGGAGGAGGCAACCCCCATTTGTTCATCTAAAGAGGCACTGTGGTCTCAGGGGTCAGCTGCTCAGAAACTGGCACAGGGAAGCGCTGTTTCCAGGGCTGAATTCTCACAAAGACCTCTGGACTGCAGGATTGCTGGGAGGATGCCATTGGGCTGTGGCATGCCTACCAGGATGGCAGGTTTCATAATTCCCAGCAGTGCAAGGTGGCAAGTGTGTCAGCAGGGAGAGAAGAGAGAGAGCAGGCAGCAGCAGAGCCTACCTGCTTGATGCCACCTTCTTCTGGGAACATGTGGTCCCCAGAGCCACCAGTAGGCAGCTGGCTTCGCTGCCTCTTGCTGCCTGAGTTCTGTCCCGATGGACTGTTCCTCTCTCTGTTCAAACTCTTTTGGGGCCTCTGCGTTGACACCGTGAGAGCAAGACCTACTGCTGCCTTTTACATCTCTGCCAGGATTGTATCCTGGTGAGGCAGATTATGATGCTATTACAGAATAACTATGTAATATCTATTTATAAATACATTGTCTATTTAAACAAAAAAGCAAATACTTCTTATTCTGAGCATGAACCTAATTGATGCTTTTGAGATATAGGTTTCCCTCACCCCTCTTCTGTCTCTGCATTTTTAGCCATAAGCCAGCTTTAAAGCTGTTTATTCCCTAGAACTCAGGATGACACTGTTGCCCTAGATGAGAAATATGTTTGTTTTTTCCAGATGGCTGGCGATAGCAAAGGAATAGCTTGGAAAGTCCTTGACGTGGAATCTCATTATACTAAAGAACTTGGGGGGTCCCTGGAGCTCTCCAATGACACCTTTTCACTGAGGATCAAAAATGCAACCAGCCATAACAGTGGGACATATAAGTGCACTTTGGGTGAAAAGAGTGGAGAACGCAATCTGACTGTCACAGTCACATTAAAAGTAACAGGTACAGTAGAGACTCTTAACTGTTCCATACTGTTTGTGGCATTTCATGAAGGTAATAGTTTAAAAATATTGAACAATGTAACACTCTGCTTTAAATCTTAGGTTGCCCTGGAATAGAAGGTGAAAAATTAAAAAAATACAAAGCCGAACTTTTCATGCTGACTTGCCTTGGGATTTTTTACTTGCTGCTCATCTTTTTTACCTGTGTAAGTAATCCTCTTTCTCATAACCAAACCAACAAAAAAATCCCACTCATCTTCTCTGCTAGCAATACCTTAAAACAGCAGCCTGTAGGTTGGTGCTCATACTTAACTTACAATCAAGTCCTTTAAACACTCACACAGTATTTTCAAAGCCAAAGGAAACTCAGGTGCATGAGTAACACAGGATGAAGTCCTAAACAGGTAAAACATTTTGCCTGATTTAACTCAAACCAGACAGTTATTTTCCTGCATCTCAGTGCCAATTTCTTCCAGTTACTCATGAGTGCAGACTAATCTTCGTTTAAAGGCAATTCATCAGCTCTTCTGGTTTGGTACCTGGGAACAGCATTTGCTCAAGATGGAGGCACAGGTTCTTGAGATTCCTCCTGCAGCTATGACACTGCTTTGTATAGTGTCATGAGGGACAAGTTCACGTCCATCTGTTTTTTGCCTCAGTTTCCATACCTGCAAATTGGTGGCAATTCCATTTAAGATGGCCATATTTTTGAGGCTCTGTCTTTCTTGTTAAACCAATATTTTAAGATCCTCAAGGGAAGAACATCCTTGATGTTTATCTATGTCCTTAAAGCTAACTAGTAGTTCTGGGAAAGGTGGGGAGAGGAGGTGTTTTTGAAGGTCACTTCACAGAAGCCAAAACACGCAATAGTGTTGAGGTCACCCCTTCCGTACTGTGACCTGCTTCTCCTGGCTTAGAGGTAGCATGAGACTTTGATGTTGTTACAGTGTAACACCGGCTGCATTTCTAATTAGAAACAAAACCAAACCAACCTCAGCATTCTGGGAGGTCAGATTTAACTTCTGCTCCCTATTTCATATATTGCCTTCATGTTTTGTTCCTCAGCAGATGAATCATAACTGTTGATTGGAGAATATCTAATTAGCTGCAGCTAAATGTAGCTTTTCATGTGTCTTCAGGGAGCAATTAAATTTATGCCTGTCTCTTTTTTAGATTGACAATCCTGCCAGTAATTTGTGCCGTTCAGACTAAAGTTTGACAAGACAAGTCTTGTAGGAATTTGTTAGGATGAAAGTATGAAAGCAAGAATATCAGTCAAAAGAGACAGATGCCCCTGTTCTGCTCAGTGTCCTGAAAGAATTTCAGCTCTCTAAAGAAAGGTCTCCTTTCCCTTACATTAAAAAAACAGTCCCAGTTGTAGTGGTGCAGTTAAAAAAAAGCAGAGCCATGAAGTGAAGATAATCACTCTGGTGGAATTACATGTGTTTCACTCTTGAATACTGCCAGTCTCAGATATCCACCTAGCTTTCATCAAAGTTTAATATCACCCTGATCTCACAAATGAACTTCATTACTTAAAATGCCTGTTAAGTTCTTAGAGTTGCCTTGTCCTCTTGTCTAATGGAGACTGAGCCTGATCTCCACTAAACTCAGTGGCGACATTAAGTTTTAGACCTCAGTCAGGACTGGGGCTTTACTTTGGCAACTTGATGAAAATATTTTGGGCACTGACCTATACTGAAAGCAGGTGGAAACGACACTTGCAAGAGTTGATGCAAATTCTGTTCATATGAAAACTTGAATTATATAGAAATTTCATTTTTCTGTCTAAGGATTTTGTCTTATAACCCTCCTTTTGTCTTATAACCCTCCTTTTTTCATCCTGTGTGCTCCTGGTGAAAAATAAATGGAAAAGGCTGAATGCATGGTTAGTGAGGAATAAAATCAACACTAAAAAACTTTTTTTAAAATTGCCTTTCACAGGAACCCTTGGTTTTAAACTGTCCTTTCTGCTTTCTGTTTTAGACATGCCTAAGAAAAGACAGTATGTCTCCCAATTATCGAAAACCCAGACCGGATATGAAACACATGCTCACCCTCATCAGTGCACATGAAATGAAAACTTTCCAGGATTTAAATGGTGACAACAGTTGCAAAAATGGGCTCACTTCAAATTCTGTCTGAGTTGATGCTGACGGGATTGCAGGCTCATCAGTAAACATGACGCAAGCTGGATGGCTGAGTGGTATGAAGAGGAAATAAATTAAGATATATATGGCCTCTTCAGAACAGCCTGGAAATATAGGTATCCTCTTAGTGATCTGCTTGTGCTGGAAAAGCCTTTGAAAAGCACTCTTATGGACTACAGTAACTCCTAAGAGTTATGAGGCTATGAAATACCATTACGATGGTGTTACGATGCTGTTACAAACTTGGTATCAATTTTATTTCACTCTGCTGTGCTCTGTCCTCTTCTTCTGGATAAGAACACTCCTGTGATATGAAGACCAGGTTATAAGGAGATGGTGACAATGCAAAGATGAGTAATTAAGCAACTCATTGAACTAATAGCTCTCATCTTTTGAAAGCAAACACAAGTACTGCAGTATGACAAGCTAAGTGTGCAGGGCTGTCTCTGCACTGAATCTGATTCTGGATGGAGTTCCTTTACTGCAAAAGGGATGCAACTTCTCATGTAATGTTCAAGTTGTCTGGGTGCATCAACTCAACATTGCTTTGAAATCTCAGAGTGACAGGCAGGTTGAAATAAAAGAAAGATGAAAGTATTCTGGAAGTCTTTCTTGACTGAGATGAACTTTGTATCTCTGTATGAGTAGTAGGGACCCAATCCCAGGGGCAGCATTGGACATATGATAGATTAATACACAGAGGCTTCAATAAGACTGTTACTTAAAGCAACAAAAATAAGAATGAAGCAGCCAGTGACATCAAGGACATGTAAAGATGACTTATTTTGTGGTTTTTAAATATGGAGCCAAATGTAGGTGGCATCTATATCCATCAAGTCACATGAAAAATAACCAAAGCAATGGCTTGGAAGGAATTAACTGTCCATACCTTGAGGATGTACTGAGTCAGTCATGAAATATAGGAATGAGAGACAAGATATAGGAGCACCAGCTTTTGGTGTTGACAGTGTGTGTTACTTATGCCACAAGGATATGAAATAAGCTGAACACAATATAAGGGACAGAAGACTTGTCCTCTTGGACCAAAGAAAGCAGGAGAGATTCTGGAGTCTGAAATCAGGGAAGCTCCCTTCACTGACTGCCAATGAAAAGAAAAGCAAGAGGAGTCTAAAGTGACTGTGGGTGTTTATGCCACAACATGAGAATCTGAGCCAAAACATGGGAATTTGCAAGCACTTAAGAACAAAATATAAAGACTTAAACTGCAACATTATGACTTTTAATGCAGTTTGGAATTCCAGGCTGCGACAAGGAGGCTCTTCTATAATCTATGACTAATTTTGAAACACTGACGGAAGGAAACGTCTGTGCATCACTTGGTAGTGCCTCTGTTAGCAGAGTAGATCTCTGCATTGGTGAAGTCCATGTGGCTTCTGACTAGAAGAATAGTTTCAAGGAGTATGCAATTTACTTACAGCATGGTAAATTAATGCCAGATTTTCTTTTTTAAATTGATTTTTACATATAAATGCGTGGAACATACTTGAAATAAAAATTCAGAAATAAATTACCATTTGTATTTTTGTGCTACATATGGCAAATAATCCCAGAAACATTCCCAATCAATAGCATTTTATTTTATAACCAACATAATCACATCAAACAAGATGCTTGATCCAGCCTCTTCTGTGGGAGAGGGCAACTATGTGTGTATAATTGATTAAGCAATGGATAATTTTATGCATTTCTAAGGAATTAAGATGACTTCAATTTTCCTTGAAATTTCACTGTGCTTCCAAAGTATATTTTGAAACATCTGCTCCCTTCTGACAGGCAAGGCATTACTCTGATCATGGTCACTTTCAAACATGGTACACCGTCATGAGTGTCCTGTACATCTTGATGGTTGTAAAATGAACTGAATGTGCATGGATAATAACTGACCTATGGTACATTAAGTTTCTCCCTTTGGTCAGAAGGGCTTAATACCTGCCAGGCATTTTTTTGTTTACTTTTTAGAAATTTTTTTTTTTGTTTTAGGAGAGAGAACAAGAGGGAAGGAGAGGAAAGATCAGTTGAAAGGGATTGATAATTAATCAACAGCAAAGGCTGAAATAGTTTTAAAATTATTTCTTCAGATGGACAAATAGCATCAGATCAGATAGGACAGAATGAAAAAGGGGACTTTGAGTAAGCAACTGTATCCATAATTTTTTCCCCTAAGCCAAACTGTCTGCAATCCAGGAGATGGTGCCTGAGGCATCAAGGCTAGGAATCATATTTCAGGCTCAGAAGTTTCAGGTTGGTTGATTCTGGGGGATTTGCTGTAGGCCCAGCTATGCAACAGAAGTGATCCCATTCAAGGCCAGTTAAGTACTGTAGAGAGTTTGTAAAGAATTTAGAAGGCATAAGCAGTTCAGAAAGTCTTACGCTGAGATGCTTGACTGAATCACAGAGGTGCAGAGAAACAGTCAGTATTCTGAAGAGATGAAGATGCCTGCACATCTGGCGTGTAAAGGATGTGAAGAAGCTGTTGTGGCAATGTAGGACAAAACCTAACGTTAGCTAGAAATATTAAGAATGAGAATCTGACAACTGAATGATTAAAGCCAATACATTATAGCAACTACAGAACTAACAAGGAAGGGAAAAAAAATCATGTTGGCTGAAAATCTTACAAAATGAGCTACCTATTTTACAAAATAGTATCTCAGAAAGAACAGCCTTTTTCTTGTAATATGACCCTATTCATATTTCAAAATTACTGCCCCAGCTAGCCCTGCATGCAAGAGATGAGCCTGTGCACACAATCTATAGATTTCAACACTTCATTATTAAAGAGAATGTGTTGTGGATTGCACAATCAAGAAAATGTTTTGATTATACAGATCAATTGCTTTGTTGAACAGAAAAAACTTTTCTCAAGGCCTGTAGTTTTGTAAGATACAAAAGCATATGGGTATGCTAGAACTGTTCTTTGTAATGATTTCTTACAGTACATTTTAGAATCAAGAATTCAATAAGTCTATGAGATGGGAAATACAATAATCTTCGGTTTATAAATAAAAACTAAGACACCTGGAAATCACAAATCTAAAGAAGTCTAGATCAGCACTATGAAAAGATTCAACATTTCTTTGCTCTCTTGTGGGTGCTTTAACCACAGGAGCTTTCTAGTTAGCATTTCCTGTGGGTTTTGAACTTTTTCATTGATTTTTTTTCTTCCATAATCTGCATTTTCTGTTGTTTTGTCCAAAGGTGAACCATCTGCATTCAAAGATAAAAATAAGCAAAATGCTGCACCACAAGGGAAAATGACCCCGAAGAGAAATTGCAATGGTCATACACCAGAACTAAATGGGTATCCAAAATTGCAATGAGGAAAAGCTAAAGGACATAACCCACAAAATGCTGAGTGTATGAATTATAGCCCTTGGCTAAGCCTGATTTGTATGGCTAGTGCTTACTTAGCAGATAACCCAGAGTGACAGTGACCTTGATAGCATTGCAATGGTAATATTTCCTGAAAAGGATGAATGGTTTGCAGCCTCTTTCTGCTGAGCAGAAGCTACAAACATACTTGTATTCAACAACGTGAACCAAAGTAATCCTTGGATGATACAAGAAGAATGTGGCTCTTTGGGCACACCGAATGGCCTCCTATCTTTTCTCTGCCCATGATAAGGCCATTTTGGAGAGTGTAAAGAGCATTTCCCTGCCATACACATTCCTTTTCTTTCCCCTCGCAGCGCAGAGCTGAGCAGCCATGCAGCACAGGGGGGATCCAGTTCCAGCTCCATCAAGCTATTGCAAGTCTTTCCTGACCTTCTCAACCAATAAGGCTGCCCCTTGGGAACTGTAATTGATTTTCCTCATCTCTGTACCTGAAGACAGCACTTCAACACTTTGTTACAGCTACATAGTTAGAATTAATTTAAAGTGATTTCCCCACACCACATTTTAAAGCAAATGTCAGTGAAACGCTAATTCTTAGTCATCTGTGAAGCAAACTGCTGGGGAGAGTAAAGAGTTACAAATAAGCATAATACCAAGTTTTTCAGTCGATGGTCTTCACTTCACTGCCAAGACTTGTGTTTGCAGTATGAAGAAGCTTTTTGCTGACCACAGCTGATATTACTTCTGTGTAAATCTGCAAGCGTGCTGTTGACTCTCCATAGCAGTGACCTAAATCCTGAAAAATCCACCAAGGGAATGGGTGGTGGCAAGACCGACATGGATCACTATAAAGAGCAGTAGTTTCTTTGAAGGCTCCATCTTGAATCCAAGCCATACGAGTCTTCACAAACTTTGATGGAAAAGCTTGCTGCATCCTTGTGATTGAGTTACAAACGCATCTGTTATACTGCAAATGGACACCCAAGACTGATTTTAAGCCTTTTCTCTGTTACAAGACAGGTTGTTACAGCCAGTGTTAAAAAAAAATCACTCAAAAACCAACCAAAACTATTAAATGCAACCCCAAGGACAGATTGAAAGCAAGGGGAATCATGGATTGCACAAGTTCAGCGCAAACAAGAGCAGCTTTGCTCTCCTCAGAGTCTTTTACTGGCTTCTGTGAAGGAGTAAGAGGTTAGTATTTAGAGGTTTTTATTTGTTGAGGTTTTTTAAACATTTTCACTTTCTGCCTCACTTTCCCTATCTATAAATGTCAGTGAAGGGGTTCAAGTGTTGTCATGTATGTGAGGCAAGGAAATTGGCAATATTTACACCTTGTTGCCTACTTAAAGGAGAAAGAAACAGGAGGCTTGAACTGGTGAACATTAATGCTAAGGGTAAAAGGCCATTCTTCAATAAGAAGAAAAATACAAGAGTCTGCAAATGTTGGGGTCTAGACCAAGCACCTGTAACAGAAATGCATGACAGTTTCCACCCACTCCCTTTTGCTATTTTCATCCAATCTGAATTCCAGCTCTGCCAATCTCTCTCACATCTGTTCTCAGACTTGGTATCAACACTGATTTAATCACATTCCTCCCATCTACCTAGCTGGAAGTGTAGGGTTATTATGTACAAGCCTGGAGAAATTAACTTCCTCCCATCATTAGCACCAGCTAGAACATCTCTCTTGCAGTGTGGCTACTGGTGTTGAGGTGAGCACCTAAGCTGATGGGGCTGCATTGGCTTCCTGAATGGGGACTGTGTTGAGCACAAGAGGTCTGGATGGCCAGCAGCTTCTGCAGCTGCATGAATAGGAACAGAGCAGCAGATCAAGTAGATCCTCCTCTCAGTGCTCCATAAACCACACCTAGACACTTTGTCCAGTTCTGGGCCCTCAGAACTGTCCCTGGGGCATCAGGACTGAAATACTTGCCCTGTTAGGAGGGACTGAGGGATTGAATCTTGATCAACCTGGAGAAGACATGGGTTTAGGCAGACCTAAAAGCATTCCTCTCAGTATATATGAGAAGTTAGTCTTTAATGATAAACTCAGTTGTTCTCCAGGTACCCAGCTGCACCACTTTGACAGGTACAAGTCCATAGGACTGGATGGGATCCATCCAAGGGTAGTAAGTGGTAGAAGTGTCTTCCAAGCCACTTGCCACCATTTATCAGCAGTACTGGCTAACTCAGGAAGTTCCAATTGACTGGAGGTCCAATTGACTCCCATCTACAAGAAGGACCAGAAATAGGATCCAGGGAACCACAGGCATGTCAGTCTGACCCTGGTTCTGGGGAAAGGTTATGGAGCAGATCAGCTTGATTGCCATTGCACAGCACGTACAGTACAAACATGTCATCAGGCCCAGCCAGCATGGGTTCATGAAAGACAGGTCCTGCTTAACTGTCTCCAGATCTGCATTAATGACGAAGTGGCCCACTTACTGTGGATGTTGTCTACCTATATTGCAATGAAACCTTTGACAATATTTCCCTCAGAATTCTAAAGGAGAGACTCCTGAAAGTCTTCTGCTGATGGCTTGGGAGGACAGAAACTTTTCTAGCTGAATGGCCAAGCCCAAAGAGTGTGGTGGGTGAGACACTGGAATAGGTTGCCCAAGAGAGGTTGTGGATGCCCCCTCCCTGGAGGTGTTTAAGGCCAGGCTGGATGAGGCATTGAGCAACCTGGTCTAGTGGGAGGGGTCCCTGCCCTTGGCAGGGAGGTTGGAACTAGATGATCTTTAAGGTCCCTTCCAACCCAGACCACTCTATGAGTTAAATCCAGTTGACAGTTGGTCACAAGTAGTGTTCCCAAGGGCTCAGTATTGGGCCCTGTTCTCTTTACTAACTTTATCAACAATCTGATTGAAGGGGTAGAGTGCACCCCTGCTAAGTTTGCAGATGACACCAAGTTGGGTGGGAGCATCTTGTGCAGCTCACATTCTTGGGCTGTCAACTGGCCCCTTCAATTCCTAAATTCCCAGTATATATGCTGGGACCTTTCTTCTAGGCTGCAAGACACTCATCCTGGGGATATGTCCTTCATCCAAGCCCCTCTAGACCTGCATTTTACAGGACCTGTGTTACTCTGGAACTCCTGATTGCTCTCTTGCTTTCTGGAGACGCTAGTAGGGAGCCCATTTTAAGTACTGTGAAGTGCCCCTATATTATGCTAAGCATCTAGGATAAAGAGATGATCTGCATGGGGCTTTGTGGAGGCTGCCTGAATACTACAATAGCACTTTTGTTAAGAGCAGTATTACACACAAACCAGGTTGCTGGGCCTTCTTCCCTACTTACTGTGCTAATACAGTCAAGTGGATTAAGATCCAGGCGACTGTGGCTGGCTCACTGTTCTCTTCTTAAAAGAAGGACTTGTTGCAGTACACCTTCCCTTGGAGAAATAAAAAAGCACTTCCTCCCCACCCCAGCTCACCCAGCATCAGCAAAATAAAAACCAAGCAGCAGTCCTACAACATTTATTCCAGTTCCTAAACAACAGAATTTGGCAAAGTTTGCCGTAACTCTAAAAAAGGAGATTCTCCCTTCAGTTCATGCTCTCTGTCACCTCAGCAGGTGTCAAATCTCCTGAGTTTGTCTTCTCATAGCTTCTTTCCATTTCACTCCAACTTAACAGCTGTAAATGTCTTTGGTAAATGGTACTAATACATTTCCATTAACATTAGCAAAAGAGAAAAAAAAATGAACTCTGCTGACAACAACTGTCAGTGTATGAAGATTAGTCTTTATATAGCATGCAGAATATGGATCTGTTTTACATCTTTCAGTACAGCCTGAACTTTGTTTCTGTTCCTTCTCAACAACCATTTTCATGAAAAAAAAAAGAAAAAAAAGCACTGCATTTTAGCACTAACATGTTCACACTGCTATTCTCACGAGCTTCACAATTCATGCTGGAGATGACAAACTACTTCTCTGTCTGCTAGCAGCACAGGACACAATTGGTGTCACTTCCCCCAAATTTCTAGGAAGGACAAAATGTACCTTTGATGCACTCTGCAGAAATGCTCTCAGGCCTGAACTTATAGCTCATAGCATAGAAAGAGTTAAAGCTTCTGGCATATTAAATAACAACTTACAACTGAACACAGGGGAGGCCTATCCTGACACAAACATGATGGCATGGCAAGTGTTAAAGGTTTGTGTATAGTAAATTAGGGCTTTGAAAAACATCTCAGTTGGGAGCAATTTTGGAGAATTTTGAAACATGAAGTACTGTCTCTCTTTCTCCAACCCCCTCCAAAGCAGTCCTTGAGGATTGGCTACTTTGGAGAAAAAAAAAAAAATAGTGTCAACACTTGACATTCTTGATCTATCCATAAACGTAAACATGCCTCAACTGCAGTTGGATTTTTCTTTTACTAAAGAGCATGTGGAAGCAATTACCTGAATGTAAANTCAGTTGGGAGCAATTTGGGAAATTTTTAAAACATAAAGTACTGTCTCTTTTTCCCAACCCCCCCCAAAAGCAGCCTTTGGGGTTGGGCTATTTGGGAAAAAAAAAAAAAATAGTGTCAACACTTGACATTCTTGATCTATCCATAAACGTAAACATGCCTCAACTGCAGTTGGATTTTTCTTTTACTAAAGAGCATGTGGAAGCAATTACCTGAATGTAAATGTGATAAAGAATGGATGAAATGCAAACCAAATGATGCCTTATTACTTAATATAAAGAGACTGTTCCGCAAGATCAAAGTAGTGCAGCACAAAATGTAATGGGCTTCACTGGAGAGACAGGCTTCAGAGATTTGTTTAAAATATGGCTTCATTTTGATGAAATGCTAAGTAGACAAAATTGAGGGAAGGTTAAATAGTTACCCAGATCCTGACCTATGATCATCAATAACATCTTTTTTCTCCTCTTACCTTATCCAACTCCATGCCATTCCTAGTTACTGCAAGGGTGGAAAGGGGAAAGTTCCCTGACTTTTACATGGCCAGGGGCAAGAACTACTCCATCCTAAGGTGTGAAAGGAGTGATGCCACCTGTACTTCCTGAGGACAGAAGGGGCAAGATCTCAGTACATTTGGCATGACACCCCTTGTGCTGGAGCACCGTGAATAGTCTCTCCCTGAGCATACACAGAGTCACTAAAAATCAAGAAAGGCAGTGAGATGATTTCTCCTAGGATCAAAAAAAAAAAAACAAAGAGGAGACAAAACCTCCAGAGTCATAGCAAAATGTTTTTCTTCCAGGGGCCATTTAATAAAATACGTTTCCCAGCAGGATCCTGCTTTGTCCTTCACTGCTTCCTCCAGTGTTAATTTTACCTCTCTCTCACATTACAGCAATTTATATTTTTAAGAAGTTGTGTGCAACAGGCATGGAGAAGGTATGCTGGGAAAATGGAGTGGTGGTTTCTGTGAAACTCCACAGCCACATCACTTGAACTTGTTCTCTTGGCCTTGCCTTTTCTCCCACATCCCCCTTACTAGGGAGCTGATGCTTATTGCTTTTGTCCAGCTGTTATTTCTGATCATGTATATTGGACCATCATCTTTATCAGAAGTCTGCAGAGTATCTAGCACAATGATTGATAGTGCTGGGTCCCACCAAAACATAAATCAATGAGCAATAAAGTTAAGTATCCAAGGCACGTGTAGAGAAAGTGACCTGACATTGAATTGTAAGCATTAATTAAAAATAAAAAAAAAGAAAAAGCGCATTTAACTAGAAACACTGGGTCCTGAGCTATTGAAAGGATTAAAAAATAATGCAAATGAAAAAGAGCATGCACAGAATTAATGCCATCTCCCCCAGCATAAGCTCTTTAAAAGAAATAATATATGTTAAACTCCCAAAGAGACTATTTTCTTTTGTTTTTCAATTACATGCAATAATGAGGAGCACTTTGTGAATGAGTCTGATGCTTATGCCTCCAATAAAACGCAGGATACTGTACCTCGTTCATGCTTATTTAACAAACCCATAAAGAAGAAAAAAAGGACCACATAAAAAATTATGATTGAATCAGACTTTTTCTCCTCTCATCAGTGAAGAATTGTTAAGTACTGTTATTGAAAACTCATTGTTATGCATTATTTTTTCAGTGGCCACAGTGCTCAAAGCAGCTTAGGGAGCAAATATAAAACACACTTGCCACCTCAGAGAACAGAGTTCTCAGTGGCTTTGATCATGCAAACACTAATTCTTTCATTTTTTAGGGGTTATTTATGGAAATAAATATTGAAACTAAACTAAGCATTTGCACTGTTAGATCCTAATTAGATGGGGACATGACATTGCAAGACAAAAGAAAGATGGAAAAATGTGAAGAAGGAGTACAGTGCACCTATGGGAGCTTTGTGCTCAGCCTGATCCTGAGAAAGGTTTTTTGGTTTTCCTTCTCTCCAGGTTGCTTGGAGGCAGAAACCAGAATAATACAGGAACAATGGGCTGAGGGAAAGGATTGAGGTTAAGTCTGCAGCAGTGACAGTGGAAATCGAGGTTACAGCAATGTGGCAGAAAAAACCATCATCTGAGAGATTTTGATTCCCTTCAGTGCAAACACGACTTTATGTTTAGAACAGTTTAGGCATTTCTTTCCATCATTATTTGTACCCCACACAAAATTTTCCTACAAACCAGACAAGTGAAGAGTTTGAGGCTTCTCTCACACTAGCAGCCAAGCAACTTCTCATTTGCTGCAATGGTAGCAGGTTCAGGCCAACATCTCCCACTCGAGACCAACAACGGGATGGCAGCTCCTCATTAGCTCATTATCTTCATTACCTGTGGGTGATGGTCAAGTCAGACTAATTTGCTATTATGTGGGTCATATGCTTTGGAACTAATTTTGTGCCCTGTAGAGCATCAGCAGTCCATCATTTCACTGATTGCTGAGTTTTAAAAATAAATCCTACTGCACAAGCTCACTGAGAGAGATATGCTTTGTTCCAACATGCTGTGTGATCGCTCTTCTGCTAATGTGGCCTAGTTTCTTCCTTGCTATGGAGATGTATAAAAGTGGGTTGTTGTGCCTGAGGCAGTTTTTATATTTTATTTTGGCATTTCTTTTAAGCTTTAGGACTTTTCAAAGATTCTACTTGGGCTGTGAGGTTTTTCATTACTTTTCCAGGACTGAGAGGACAGTGATTTCAGTGACAAAGATATTAGTAGTGGGGGTGGACTACAATTTAAGATTCTGGTTATGAGCTGAGTGGATTTGTACTAGTGGATACTATATGGCAGAACACACCTGTTGCTAAAAAGGCCCCAAATAAACAGAAGCAGTTTTGTTATTCCCTTCCCCTTGAACTCTCAGTGATGCCTTCCTGTAGGATAGATTCACAGCTTCAGACAGGTAAGGTTGGAGCTGTTCCATGCAAGCAGCACCTAGTTACTAACTGCCTTGATTTCATGAGCAGAATCTAGTCCCAACTTCTGAATTTCATAATTAAATAAGGGTTTTAATTAGGAAGATGAGAAAATTAATGCTCCTATTAACAGGAGCTGAAAAACCCTACAGTTGAAATTAATCAGGCAATGCTGTGTAAGTCTGTTTTAGCTGCTTGAATTCAGCAGCTCAAGAGATAGATTCTTCCAGCTCCTTCTCATTAGCTGGAAATCCCAGTGCCCATCATGCTTCAAGCACCCAATGAGTGGTCTGAGTGGCCTTGCTGACATCTGTCTTTAATTACTGCCCCTGGATGTGCGAGAGTGCTGGCTGGGATGTGTGTGGGTGGGAAGGCTCTGTAGCCTCTGCTTCCTAGCTAAATAAAAAGCATCAAGTTGGTGAGGCAGCCAGAAGAAGGGTTCTCTTGTCCTTTGTCCTTTTTCTGCTCTAGGAACAACTCTTGTGCCTGGCAACTGCTGTCAAGTCAAACATTAAACCCACTTCTGCAGCCAACTGCTCGTTAATCCTGTATGTGCCATGGGGAGCTGTAGTATCTGTCCTCCACAGATGTGGAAATGCAATCGTATTGCAGAGAGTCAATCTTTAATCACTTGGAAATTCACTGTTTCATTTTTTTTCAAAGCATTTTCAAGATTTTTTTTTTCCTGCATGATGAGAGCTTTCTTTAAAATAAAATGAAAAAGCTTTATCTCCAAGGAGATACGGGAAGCAATTTGGGGGAAAATTAATGCTGAAAAAGTAGTCTTGGCTAACAAGGCTGCAATGGTCCATGTGCCCTCTTGATGTCTGCTGGTGTCCTGGGCTGCCGAATGGCTCCATATATCCTTCTGGGTCGCTTCACTTTCCTTGGGCCGCTTTACTTTTCTTGTTTTTCTATTTATGGCCATGTCACACCTTCAAAGGGCAGACCTTACCCTCTTAAACCTGACCTGTGCTGCTTAATTGAGTGAGGACAGAGCTCGGTGTCTGCAACATTGTAGCCACTTCCACGGTGACTTGGATTTGTCATTTCCCGGGCTGTGGACTGATAAAGTGCTGTATTATTAAGTTTCTTTGCCTTAAGTTGCCAGCTAATAGAATAACCTCTTTGTCTTTATTAGGAAGAGTCCCTAGCTTTATTAAGTTACATAATTTACAACCAATAGTGTAATCAATAAAACATTAACAAACATGTAACCTTAGACAAACCTCACACATTGATTTTTTAAACCTTCTCACAAAGCCTGCCACCTGCTGGAAAAAAAAAAAACCTATTCAGTCCCAGTGGCAACCCAAAAAACCGCTTAATGCATTAAGGTGTGGGTGCTGGGTGACAAATTGAATTGGCTTCCTTGGAAATAAAGCTGGCTTTTAGCTGGTCTCTTTGGATCCACCTCAGAAACGTTAATCTTTGCATTTTGGAAATTCTATCTGATTTTCTCTCTTGTGCCTCATCTTTAGCAGCAAAATGCAGCACATTGCAAAATACAGTAGTTTGCCATGCTGTTGAAAGTGGACATAAATAGTCTCCTGGCATGGACAAAAATGGATACTGCAAAGCCTGTATTAATGGGAGGTGATTAACCTTGGAGTTTCTCAGGTGAACTGTAACTCACTGTGGTACTATGAAGCTTGACCTAGCTCTGTGTCTGCCTTAGGTAGGAAGTTGTGTTTAACATCAGGTAAGAGGCTCATTTTTCTAATACACCATCTCATGTACATATATTTTCCAGCTGTAAAAAAAAGCTTCTGATTTCTCTTGAGATGGTTTAGTGGATGATAACGATATACCTGCAGTTATGCTTCTGATGCAATCAGGAGAGACAGTATTTTATTATCCCTACCTCTCTATTTTCAAGCCTGTGGAAAAAAATAAACCCATCAGACACTGTCTGCCAGGGATTCTATGTGCTTTATCACACAGCAGAATTGCACCAATGATAATTTCACAGGTAATTTAGAACTACACCGGAAGAAGTCTATCAGGAAAAGCATTGCAGTGAATATTCTCACACAGGCAAGGTTATAGAGCAGACTCCATCTTTGGTTTCAATTATTTGGTGAAGGCATACACATAATCTCTGGAACAATTAACTGCTCAATCTTTTTGTAACCTATATCCTTGAGCAGTGCATATATGCAAGGAGATTTTTTTGGACTTTGCTTTTCTTTAAAAAAAGAACAGTCTCTTAATTTTGAAAGACTTTGAAAGGTTTCCTTTTCAAAAGGGATCCAGGCAAGACAGAGCAATAAAGCTTCTCAGTAAATGTTGGGGACTTGCATGCAGAGTTCCTGTGTCCCCTTTGGAGACTTTATCATTTAACAGCCACAACTCCCCCTTATTAGATCACTATAAAACAAGTGCCTGGAGGGAGTCAGAAATGAATTGAATTTCATAGATTTAAATGATTGTGTGGGACCTTTTTGGTTTAATATATACCCTGGAGACTTTCGCTACTATAACTTGGGAACTTTATAATAAGAATAATTCCTTAGCTAGAGATCTTTATCTTGTTACATTAATGATTCACTAGGGGATTATACTGGAAAATAAAGGGAAAATTTAAAAAAGGCTATTAAATCAAATGTTCTGATGGAGACACGTACAGAGACGGTCAACAAAGATTTATAGGCGGGTGAGATAAAGAGTTTATTGCTTTTATGCTGTGTATGTACAGGGCAGCAGGCCATTTCAGAAGAAGGTCCTGTCTGTACTGGTACTCGGTATAGTCCTCAGCACACAACAAGTTATGGTTTTGCAGGCTGCCTCCCTCTTGTGCACTGCAGAATATGCATGCAACAGGGGCATTCACATAATAGTGGTTGTAACTACCTTAGCTTCGATGGTATGGGCCAGAACTCTGCACCCAGACCCATTTTTTCACTTCACTGCTTTTATCCCATAGGTTTCACAGGCAGTACTGTTGCTCAGCTCCAGCTCTGCCATGTCAGCCTCAGCACACACTATTTATAGTGCCTACAGTTCCTGCTGGATTTGGGGGATATTCAAGGACTCTAAATAGAAACCGTGTGGTCTCCCAGGATGCACCATTTGGAGAATGCAGATTCAGTTCATACTGTGCCCATGCAAAACATCTACCACATTTCTGGCATCTACAGTGGCCACTATAAAGTGCTTTGAAAGTCTGTTAACTGTGTCCTGCTTTTTACCTGTGATCACAACTGAGTAGTTTTAAGACAGCATCAGGGAATTGCAGGATCACTTGCAATCTCCATAGATGAAGCTAAGAATCCAAAAATAACAAGGCAATTAGGAACATGCAGGGTGACACTTTGGGCCTGAGGAGAGTGTCTTTTCAACCAGCTGGGATGAATTCCCATTTGACAGTCAATAGGAATGCAAGCTGAACACCCCTGTTGCCTTTGCAAATCAAACCCCTAAAGCAGAAATAGAAAGAATTGGGGAATGCAGTGACAAACTCTTGCACTTTGCTATCAAGTCGCCATCAAGATATAAGAAATTGTTAATAATGGGTATATTTATGGTCATAGCTGGTGCCTAGAGATTGAGCATGATAGTGGGAAAAGAGAAAGCAAGGTGGCTTTTTGCGTGACAGAGGTTGCAGAGTAAGCAGCAGCCATCAGAGATATCCAAGAAATTCAGTTTGGCCTATTCAATAACAGCATCTGCTCCTACACCTGTGGAGGTGTGGGTGTTATCCCAAGTGACATACACCAAGAACCTTTTGGACCCTTCTTCCCTTGGCCTTTCCTCTCTCCTGTGCATAAATGTCCCAAAATAGCTGTAAAGCAGGAAACCCAAGGAAACTTGTGGAGAAGAGCCCAAGGCTGAACTCTGGTGCAACAGATATGAGGAGAAAAAAAATCTATAGTGCTGCTCTGCAGCTCTGTGGGAACTGGGGAAATCCCATACCTCTTGGGATCAAACCTCCTGGGAATGATTTTAGGATAATCCTGGACAAAGAGCCCTCCATGCTTAACATTCTAATGAAGGCAGAAAATGATAGCATTGTGAATAGCATAACACGCACTCAGTATAGATCTGAAAAAAAAAGGTCAAAGGAAGTGAATTTAAATTCCTCTTAATGCAATTAGAGGTGACAAGTTTTCTCATGGTGAAAGACTACGTTAAAGCAAAAGCTGAAAGTTCCCATCCAGTTCATAAAGCCTTAGGTAGCTATTGGTAATATGAATTAAATTAATCAAAATGGGTAAAAGCTAATGATCCTCTTGGGAACAAAATTAGCTCCTTAATGAAAGAAATGGAGTTCTGAAATTATAATAGAATATTAGCAGATGTGCCCTTTGGAAATTATAAATTTGCAAAATCCCCCTATGTAGATATTAGTTTGAGTCAAATTATCACTAAATCTGACCCTGGAGATGTGACGTGAATATGAGCTCTGTGATCTGCTCAAGAGAACCTGAAACTCTCTGTCAGCAATTCTGGTGGGGTGACCTGGGTATCACGAAGTGCTTTCCCCAGGTTGGCAACAGGGCACCATCAAAACCCATGACTTCCCTTTGTAATATGATGAACGCTTGCTAAGGAGCTGGGTTGCTGAGAATAATTGTCCTACAGGAGAGATTTTTATGAAAACTCACATTTTAGGATGACACGAGTCATCCTTGTCCTCGTGGCCATCCCACTGATGATATGAATGCTCAGTTCTGCATGTGGATCGCTACCTTGAAACCAAAGCATAAAGAAGAGTTTGTCAGTGTGGATCAGTGTAATGAGGAGCAAGAGACTCATCAGAGATCCAAGACATGTCAAAGTCACAGAAAACAAACATAATCCCAGAAAACAAACAAACAAAATATGATGAATTACTCATGTTGAGACTACAAAGAATTTATTACATGTTTTTATGGCTCTTTGCAGCCAAGAACTTTTCTCAGGCATTTATAGAAAACATAAAAGCCACTGGGAGTTAAATAGGATAAAAACTAGATTTAAATCATCCTTGCACATGCTGCTCACATCAGCATACAGCTGTTTTTCAGCATTTGGAGTCCTTGAAACTTTTAAGCCATTTAGAACAGCATGTGATTGGTATGAAAAATAGCACAGGGTTTCTTTTTATAAAAAGAAATCACGCTCCGGGGTGCTGGATGCAGAGACTCCAGAAGCCAAAGAAAATGTTTGAAGTGCTTATTGTCATTCCAGGACCCAGAAAACTCTCCCTGCCTCACGCTATCTCATACCAATCATGATGCCTCCAGCCTAGGAACAAAACATAGAAGGTATTCCCTCTCATGCAGATGGCTAACGTATAGCACTAAACATCCTTGAGTCTCCACATAGAGAGTGTAATGTGCATAGTTCATGGAATAAGATCTTCCTTTTAGTTTTGTATTTATAGCACAAGGGGTAGCACTGTAAGCTTCTTCATACTGTCCTGTTGAAGTTGATTCATCTCTGCTCAGACTGTCAGGAGTTTGCATGTTCTGCTAAATAAAGCCACTAAAATCACAGAAAGAGCTTGGACAAGGGAAAATCCAATAGTTTCCAGGACGAGAACTCCTTCCCCCATCCCTGAAGGGAAAAATTTCCAGTCTGCACAAATAAAAATGCAAACCAAAGCCTTGGATAAGTACAAGAGGCAAAGGAGAGGGAGGGAGAGGCCCAAAACTTCATGATCTAAGGGCACATTTTGAATACAAGACTATTATAATACAAGAGCTACAATTTCATATCATCAGCAACACGACTTTTTACCACAGTGTGTTGAAACTGTCATACAGAATCTAAAGTGAAATTCATTCAGGCCTTAGTCACTTAGTCACTGACAACTCTGAACTGCCTAATCTGGTTTTGGACCTGCTTTCCATTGACATCTGCAATGCTCTATGGCAAGGAGGATCACAGTTTAAGAGTGACAGTTTAAGAATTTATACACATTACAGCAACACTGGTTTTCTCGATTTCACTCTTGCTGCTTCATGGTTTTCAAGGGGTATCTCAGGGGTCTTGTACTGACAGAAATAATGAATCATCATTCCCCATTTGCCGGCTCCACATCACTGCCAGATTTATAGACTTTGATACTCCCCCCTTAAAAGCTGTCTAACATTCTATTATCCTGAATAATTTTATCCCTTCCGAAGACTTTGTCCCTTCATGGTTCACTGGCTTTGGTAGAAAATGCACAAATACACAAATCAAGAACAAGAGCAAAACTTTGCTGCCTGGTAATTCCCCTCCTTGCCATGTCCCTTGCCCTATGGACTCCATGAGAGCTTCCCTTCCTTAAAAATATGTGGTGAGAAATCTTGTCAAAAGCATTGTGAAATATAAGTTACTTACCAGATGAGTTTAGGTAGCTGCTAGCTCCTCCAACAGTCTCATATATGTTTTAAAGGTAAGACTTTACAAAATCTCTACAGTTCTTCCCCAGTAATGTGTGTGTATTTTTGTGCCTAAGAATTCTGTTTATGATTGTTTCTACAAATCTGACTGGTCTTTAAAGTAGATTTACTTATCTGTACTTCCCAGCAATGCCTACAGTCATTACTGAAGGCTGCTGACACATTTGTTACTGTGCGTTATTCTGGGGAAAAAATGATAGGTTACCTACCACAATTAGTTCTTGAATAACTTCATAATCTAAATTCCCTTATAACTCTTCAGTGACCTTTGTCTTGTTCTTGTGATTCCTACAGCAATCTCTTCTATTGGCACTTCTGCTTTAGATGTTTCTTAGGCTCCTCAACATCAAATACTGCTTTGTGAGATACTCTCTTGCAGGTAGTTAATAGTGAGACCAATAATAATTTTCATCTTTCTCTAATGACCTTGCATCCCTTAACTACTTCTTTTTCTTCTTGACCATCTGCTGGTTTCATTGACTCTTTCCCAGTATGAAGGGTAGTAGTATTTGTTATTGCTGACTCTACTACCATTATTGTCACTGATACCTTTTATGTTCTTGGCAAAGATCTGAAAATCCTTCTCTCCTTCTTCATTTAGTACCATATTTAGCATGGAAGAATTTATAATTTCTAGTTTTCTAATTCTAACACTTTAAAAAAAAATTCTACTAATAACCAGAGTGGTTTTCTGAAGGTTTGTTTTTTTAATTGAGTGTGGTATTTCTACTTGCTCCTTCTGTTTTTCTGTGCATGGGTAACTTCAGTATCAAAGCACAGTTGATGACAGATACTGAAACTTACTGTTGATATTTAGCACATGTATTTCTCAAGGGTTACTTTGTGACTAGTGCCACCCGAGGAGTATAAAATGTTAATAGCTATTGGATCAGTTTAATTTCTTCATCAATTGTTGATGTTTTTATTTCTCCACTGCAAGCTGAGAGTTAGCACAATAAATCACTGATAAAACACTCTGGTCTCTTAGTCTGGTGTCTTAGTCTCTAATCCCTAAGAGTTTTTAACCACCTAACTTGCTTTTCCATGTTTAGAACTGATGAAATTTAGATTATTTTCTGACTTTCTCACAGTTTTCCCCCCTGCCCATCACCAAGTGACCCTACATATTCGGTGGGAATGATTGTACCTCCTCACTTTGGAGATATCTAGTGTGAGGAGATGTACAGCTCAGTGCATGCTCTATGTAAGAATTTTTTAATCTTCCCCTGTCATGTGATACTTACTTTCTTTGAAGACTTCCAAACCCCAACTTCTTTATCTACATATTTTGTGAAAACAGCCTACTTACAGAGATGGAAGTCCTGATACCTGTGAAAATGGATTAATTTCTATTGCTAAGAATAGTCTACAATTTGCTGTATTTGGAAAGAGAAATAATTTTGGTTGAAATGAATGAGCTTGCCCTGGGGCTCAATGAGACACTGGGAACAAGTTTGTACATGATAAGAGACATTGAAGCTCCTGCAGTTTAAGGCTTTATGATTCCTTGGGGGAATAGGAGATTTTGTGAGCTGAACCCATGAACTATGCCTCCCCACCTCCCTGGCTTAACACAGCTGAAGAGAGTTTATGGCCTTCTGCCAGTATCTAAGGAGTTTTCTGGCTGCAAATCACCACTTGTTCCTTCTCATCTGAGTAGGGAGGATTTCTTCTCCAGCAACACATCCTTCCTGGGGCATCACAGTGCTCAGCGTGCACCAGCGTGGTGGTAAAGGGTTTCATGGGTTGATGTCTATGCAGCATAAGGTCTTCCAGATCTCTGATGAGGTCTGAGCTGCTTTTGTCTGCTCCATGATATGAGAACATACCACCTCAGTGCCCTACTGCTGTGGAGGCAGCGTCTGGAATTTGGATGCCTGGAAGGACCTAGCCTAAAATGTTTGCTACGGAGCACTTCACAAGACTGAAATCTTTTAGAAAATTGATTTTATTTATGCCTGCTGCAACAGCAGTACTTAAAGTGTTGCCTCCAAGGAGCAATGGATTCCTCTTACAGTCTTGGAGCCTCTTAGCAGTTATCGAGATCTGACACAAAGCTGAGTTGGAAAGCTAGGAGGAATCATGAGTGATTTGCATAGGGAAATCCTTGTTGTCTATTCCCATTAGAAATAGTAAGGTATTACAGATGCATATATATGTATATTTTAGCAAAAAGTGTTTTTAAAAGGGTCAATAACTCACAGTTACAGAGAGAATAATTTACTAAAGTACATTCCACTTTGTTCATCTGGAGATCCTCTGGGCAGAAAAACATCAAGGATAACAAGTACGCTAAATACTAATAGTCATAATCATAAAAAATTACATGCATGATTAAAATATCTGTTTCGAGGCACTCTTACATTTGCTAATAAAAGTCTCCTTATGAATATCAAAATACAATTTTCCATATGAAAAGAACAAGCAAAAAAACTAATGACGTCTTAGCCTTTTTTGCAATGATCTTGCAAAAAATCTTAAAAATCTTCCCTCCCTATCTTAAATGCATTGAATGTAGGTAAATGATTTAGATAAGGATGACAGATGTGAGATACCAGGTTTAGCTGATAGTGCCAGAACTGGAGACAGAAAAACTGAATAATGAGCAACAACATAACTGGATTCAGGGGGAAGCGGATCTTTTGGGCAACTGGGCCAGTAAATAGAAAATGCAATATAAATTAGGCAGATGTTACATAATAAATCTCGAGGCAGTGAGCCAAGACAGCAAGAGTACACTTTAAGCAGAGAAGTAATTTAAAGTGAGCTGACCAGGAAAGGAATTTTCTTCAGGGATTACTTTAGCAAGGCATCCAGACTGAGTTCAACTTCTAGCACAAAAGGCAAGGGGAAACTAGATGAATCATAGAAGAGGCTTTAGATCAGAAGGGATAACACTTTTGCATGAGGTAGGGATTTTTCATTTGAAGCACTGTTTTCCATCACCTTTTTCACACAAAAAAAGGCCTTTAACTGCCCTAGAATGGTACACTCTCAGCCATCCAGGCTGATGGTAGACTTTTGGAAGCCAACTTATGAAGGATGCCTTCATGGAGTAGGGTACCTGCTCAGGGAGAAGCAAGTCTTTTCCAGCAAAGCAATTGAAATCACCCAGATGATGAAGAAGCAAGGTCATCCCAACTGGCCTGTGGTGAATAAACTGTAACCAGTGCTGAGGACCATCTGTTCCAGGCATGATGCCACTTGATGCAAAGCAGCTCTCTATGGTTTTTCAGTCTCTCACCGAGACAACAGACTCTGCAAATCAGAAGTTGCAAATGCTGAAGAGAGCAGTGTTTCTACTCCTCTGAAATCCATTCACAGGCTGTGCCCTTCCAATCCCTTAGCTCCAGGTTTCATCAGCTGATTCCAGAAGCTGATGACTGAGAAAAAAGGAGACCAAACATCCAGACTACTCTTGATTTTCTCTTTTCTCTGAAGTCTCTGTCACATGACTCTCAAAATTTAACAGTAACACTGTAAATGCAGATGCCACCATCCTCTATTGGATGCACAGTCAGATATTTTAATGTTCATGTGTCTGTGGGAACCTGATACTGGGAAATAAGGAGGAAGGAATACAAGCTTCCTGTGGCTATAAGCTGATTACTCTTTACTGCAGTGAGCTGAGATCTCTGCTAGGCAGACAAGATGCAGCAAAGTGTTATACTATAAGCATATGGACTACTTAAGTTCCTAGCAAAAAGAGCAGTTTAAACCGCTTGGTGCTCGGGTGGGAAGCGAAAGTAGGATGCAGCTCGAGGATAGTAATTGTAGTGTCGTTTCCATACAAATGGCTTGTAACTGGTGTGTTTGGGGCAGACCCATCAGAAAGTGTTTGCCTTGCAAACATTTTCCCTGCTTCTCACTGTGTATCAGGAGTTCAAAGGAAATAATGGACTCTCAAGAATCCACAATGTAGACCTGGAAGGTGTGAACTTGTTGATGTTTTTGCTCATTGTTGCTGATGTCTGAACCAAAAATGCTAGAAATAGCTCTCCTCTTCAGTGAGACCTAAGAGGAGGTTCCTGGTCTGGTCTCTGGTGGAGTTTAAGGCTCAGTGGGGACAGCCTACAATTAATTTTGTAATGAACACCAAGAAATTGGATTTTAAGACAACCATGAAATCACAAAAGAAATGTCATAGCTGACACATTTCTTGAACTAACAGAATGAACCCCCTTGGTTTGTTATAAAAACTCCAGTCTTCTCCAGAATAAAGCCTCTAAATGGAGCCCAAAGCCAACCTCAGACAGAGATCCCTGCTTGATGTGAACCTGAGCCCCACAGCGCATGATCAGCAGACACACATACGTGTTCTGGGTCTGTCTAGAACAAGGTGTTTGACAAGGAATGTTTGTATGGCCTCCTAATGTTTGTATGGCTACCTGTACAGCCTAGCTCTCAAATAATTCAAGAGGTAAAAATGGACCTTGTAATTTTTCTTCTTTTTACATTCTAAGGTGCATAGATCATTCTCTCTTTCCTACTTCAGAAAGATTCTCTGTATGCAACTGATGTCACTAGCTGCATAACAGCAGCATTTCTCAGGAATTCTGCTGAAGATCCAGGAGAGCACAAGAGAGTGATATGCTCTGCACTACTTTATGAGGGCCCTTTATCCTCCTTCAGACATGCCCAGTGTCCCAGTAAGACAAGTCTAGAAGTGCTGGCCTAAAAGCTGCTCTGTAGGTGGCTACCTACGTATCTGAGGGCAAGTGTGATCTTCTATCGCTCATCAGCTGAAAGAAGCACACTGCTTTATGGGACTGTCATGCTTACACCACATTGAAATATATTCTGTTCAAAATTCAGATTCTTCTGGCACCTATCTTTAACTTAGGAAGTGCTGAACCCAATTATCAAGATCTAACACAAGCTTATTTTGCATTGGCACCTCTTTCTGGAGGTCCAACATGAGCTGTTAAATCACAGCTACCTACAATTTTTGGGAGGGAGGCTGAAAGAAGCAAATTCCTGGAGTCTGTTTCAACCACAGGACTTTCTAGAAAGCCCCTGTGAAAAGGTTATCCTTCTTTAATAATTGATTGTTAGTTTGTCCGTTCAGAAACTAGAGATGGAATTTATCCTACTGTCTGAAACTCCATCCACTGCTCAATCAAGCAACTAGTCATGGCCAGCTGGTTAGGCTGGCACAAAATCCAGGGTGAGGGCAGCCTATGGGGAGTGAGGCACGATGTCCTAAGGTGGATTTTTAACCCAAGAGACACATGTGTTCATGTCAGGTTAAGCATCTCCTCTCCATTGACCAGCTGGAGCCAGGTCACTAGCTTGGTCTTGACCCTTAATTGAATTTGATGGGCCAAACTGGATGCAACAAATGCCATTCCAAGTCACCATCATCTCTCTACAGACCTCTACACTTCTACCTCTGGTTATAGAGGTGGGATACAGGAATGCTACTGGATAAACACATCTCCACACTATGTCTCAAAGAACTTCGGCCTGCTTTGTTGCCAAAGGCATTTTATGGTGCCGGTGGGCAGAGAGGACTGATGTGTGTGTTGTTTACAGCACTCTCCCAGCAAAAGATGTAGTGAAGAGCATCTCCTACATTACATTAAAATCTTCTACCCATTCCAATATCTATAGTGTTATTAAAAGCTCCAGGGTTTTGTAAAGTGTTTTTTTATTAACTGGTATGAGAGAAAGGAGCCTTTGTTGAAGAACTAAGAGCTAAAACACCCAGATTAAACCTGAAGGACCTTTACTGTTGATGCCTGCAAGAAGTTTTTCACCAGACAACTGAACAATATTGACACAGATAATATTGCTAAGTGTAGAAGAAGGTGGAAGAAAATTCAGCCCTGAAAACAAAATCTTTCAAGCTTTTTCCCACTTAAACCTCAAACAAATGACGTTGAGCACAGAAACTTTATTCACTTCACTCTTCTTTTGCGTTCCATTTAATACTGGGTGTAAACTGGCACCTGAACAACAGGTATATCTGAATGCCAAATAAATACCACGTGTTTCACCTCCAGAGTGATATCAATATATCTACGGTAAGAAAGCAGAAAAGGCTGAAGCTTTCACGAAACCATCCTTCAGGCTTCTCTGTTTACTTTTTTAGCTTCTGCTGCCTTTCCACTGTACAGCAGTGTCACTTATAATTCCCTGAGGCTATGCTAGATAAATATGCAGCTCGTTTAAACAGCCATACCATCCATTTGGAGCAGATGAAAGCTTCCTACCAGCTGGAAGGTGTTTTCTGTAACCCCCCATCCCTTCTCAATCTCTCTCTGCCCTTCAGAGGCCAGAGCAGACAGGGAGAGTGTGCCTGCCAGCATGGGAGAGTGCTTTCACAAGACATCTGGTGTGGTCCTTGCGTGACAGGCTGGTTCAAGGAAAGACCCATACTTTGGGTGGTGTTTGCTGTAAGAGCAGCTGTGGTTCTGTACTTCCTTAATGTATACTTTAAACCAACTGTTTGACTGTTCACTTGAAACAAATTTCTTGATCTGGGTCCTTTGCAAATTTAAAAATGCCATTAATGGTCTCCGTATGCTTCTTTTTTTCTGCAATAGTCTAAATAAAATAAATTAAATGATCCTCAAGCACCTCCACCTCGAGTCTTTTCATTTAAATGATCTTAGGTATCTTCCCTTATCTTCAAATATCCTGGAACAACATGTTATTTTGACCTGTATCTTGTTATATTTGCTGGTTTTTCTTAGAACTCAAGCTACTGGAGAATCTCAGGTTCCATTAAAAATATTTTCCAAGTAGATAAGTGGTTTCAGAGAACAGCTTGAAAGCACAATTTGAGAGCAAGCTACGAAATCAGCAGCCAGGTCTTAAAGTGAATTCTTACACAGCTTTTAGCTATTAAGAGCTTTGCAGCAGTCTCTCCACTTCTGAACATTTACTGTCAGATGAGCTGCAACTCCTCCTTCCTTCCCTCTGTGCTCTGAGAAGGTGCTGTGCTCCCCTGTTCCCACCCTGCACAGGCAGTTCCTCCTCCATGCTTTCTGGAGGAGGAGGAGGGAGATTCTACTAGCTCCATACTCAAGTCTGAGACTGAGAAGACACTTGTGACCAAAGTAGGACAGTTTTGCTCCATGCTGATGGTAACCAGCTAATTCACTGGGGCTGGAGGAGTCTGTGGGAGCTATTGAGTGTAACCAGGGAACAGCAGTTGTGTTGCTAATAATAGCTGATTTTTGCAGACTGTGTAATGACACAGGGCTGTCACCTCCCACACACAGGCCATGAGGGTGGAGAGCATCCTCTTGGTTTTCCAGAATTATTTGGAGAGGCAGCTTCTTATTTGTGGGAGCTAATAGCTTTGTCCAGAAGGTAAAGTTTGCAAAGTAGGATGTGTCAAGGAGACTAGGATATTTGAACTGAGATTGGGGACAGTTTTGCTAAACTGTCTGTGATAATATCCCTTGGATAAGAAAGTTTATAAGTATAAACCAAGGTGTTACTAAAGGAGAATAGTATTGATTTGCTAGAAATCAATAAATTTCTTATGCCTGGATTTGACAGGAAAATAAAAAATCCCCCCCTTAGTTTTTATTAACTTGTGAATAGACTGGATGAATTCAGGTTCCCTATTTAATGCCATATATTGAGAGCCATTTCTGTGAAGCCCTGCTGACTTTATACTCTCTGAGGCCTTCAACTCAGCCTACATTTATTCTGCAGAAGCACACAGCTGGCTTGCTACCTTTCCACCAGCTCTCATCCCTGAAACATACTGCTGCTCAACCTGGGCTTGGCATCAAACTTATTAATAAGGTTGTGCTGTTGGGTTTGGTGGTCATTTTGTAGCTTCCCCCCACACGCACACATCTTTTCTGTCTCTATCTTTTCTTTCCCTCTATCAGAGTGACAGTCACCATCTTGGGGATCTGGCACAAAAGACTGTACAAGCACGATGTGCCTGATATGGGCAAGAAGCCAGAACATTTTGTGTAGGTTAACTGTCCTCCTAGGCAGAGAATGTCCCTCAGCTCAGACATATGCCAGCAGCCAGCCATTCTTCCACTCCTCCTCCCCTCCCCATCTAGTCCTCCCACTCAGACTTTCATGCTCAGCCCAAGTTGATTAAAATGTTGCTGTCATTAAAAAAAAAAAAGCATAGTGTGGGGGGGAAATTTCCCTGCAGCTGCTGCTTCTGTCAGCTGGCAAGTTGCTTTTAAACTCTCCCTGATAGAAAGCAGCAGTGTGCTCTGGCTTTCCATTCCTTGCTGCCGAAGGGCTCCTGTACACAGACACTTCCATGTCAAAGACAGCCAGAGAATCCTGCTCACAATGGCAAGCAGGAAGCCTGGCATCATTCTTCACTCCCATTGGTTGCCCAAGGCTGGGTGTGTGGGGTACAGGGTCCTGGGAAGCCCAGCCTGGGGACCCTGTGGCAAATCAAGGTGGGACATGATGAGATGTTGTAGTCCTTGCAGGCTGTTTGGCCAGGAAATATGAGGTGGTGATGTCCTACCTGTTCACACAATCACCATGGCAAAACCACACATGAAGGCTGCTTTACCACACCACTGAGGGGGGTACAAACAAACACTGTGGTTGGGAGCATCCCTGAGCCCCAGGTGGATCTTTCTGGAATGTGGACTTGAATCTGGATGTGGAAAATGCAGCTGGCACGCGTCCTTGGAGCAGCCCAAGGCCAAACCACAGATCTGTTCATACCTCATAGTTCCCAGGGCCTTCAGAACTTAACCCAAGCTTTTCAGCACGGGACATCTGCTCTTGAGTTGTTATAAGCACAAAAAGGCAATTTAGCTTATCTTCTCCACTTGGGAGCAAACATCCGTTCCCCACTCAACAGTATGCATGAGCAGCTAGGGACCTCCCAAGGATGCAAACAAGGGAAAGGGATTACTGGCAGAATAACTCGGTCAGTAAAACATTGCTTTGATGCTAAAATACTATGCTTTACAAATAACAGTGAAATATGTCGTCAAAAATAAAAAAAGAAAATGCCCAAGCATGCTGGGCTACCTTCCCAGTTCTGTAGATGCTTTCACTCTTCTTATTCCTTTCTGTTTCTCACAAAGCCCTTTTTACTTTTTAGCTGTCTCCATGGCCCTAGTTCCCTTCATCTTGATGACTTCTCCACCTCAGATACTGTCAGGTACTTCAAGTGAGGCCACATTTCTGTAGACCAGTTAAATGATATTTCTAAAGAGAAAACTTCACTTATTAAGAGATAACTGGCCTTTTAATAAGCTAAGCTGGATAGTTTTCTCAGGATTAGTCACTTCAGCATTTAAGAATAGAAAGGTTGCAAGACACAGGATTTTATAGATTTATAAAAAGGAATGAACCAGTTGTTGGAACAAGACTAACAAAACTTGCTCTTCCCTCATTAATGTGGAAATGAAACATGAATTCCCACTTATCTGTTGCATAACTTGCTATCTTAATGCTGAACTTCTGATATTTTCAAACCTCTTATTTCAATATTGATTTCTATCCTCCCATCAAAATGGCAATCCATTTGAAATTTCTCCTAAGGAAAAAATTACAGGACAAAAAAGTTCAATTGATAAATTTATTCTGCTAGAAGTACGTTTCACTTTACATTCAACTTTAAAAGCAAATTAAAGATGGCTTCTGAAGAAGACAAAAATGAAAACAAGGAGTACTTTATTCTAAAATACTTTGAAATAAAATGTTTTTAACTTTTCCAGACAGTTTTTCTTCAATAATTTTTCAAAACAAAAGTATTATCAGCATGTGCTGGTAAAGTCTTGCAGCATATTTTTGGGTTTCTTTGATACAACAGGTGGGAAATGTTACTTTGGTAACATCAGTCTAGCTGAAAGTGCATGTACAGAGGCAAGGATAGGCAGGTGCCTCTTGACTAAGAGGTTGCAGGCCAAGATTTGCCCTTGAAGGATCTAAAGTGATGGATACATATATCCACTGTTAAAAAAAGGTTAATGCAATTACCAGATGACTCATTCCAGCAGCGAATGTGTTGATGGTGGAATTATCCAAATGACGGCCTGATGAAAGGATGCATTTGTTCAAAGCAAGTTTGCCGAGCTCGCTAATCTCTGCAGATATCCTGTTGGGAAATCCTTTGAATCCAATACCTGATAAATGAATTTGGCAAGTGAATAAACATCCCACAAGCCTAGTAGTGAAGTACTGTGCACCTGTTACAGGAATGCTGCTGCTGTGCATTCATTTTCACACAGTAATGTTGCTCTTTAAAAATGTTATTTTGATGATAAAGTGCAAAAACCTGTTGCTGAAACTAATGTTACCTTGAGTGCAGAGTCTAAAACTCAGATGCATCTCAAGAAAAGCCTGTCTGACATGGGTTGGACTCGCATGTCCCTTTTCTCTTGGTGGCAGAAGTCCACTGGAGACAGGGACTCTGCCCTAAACCTGGACAGATATGATAATTTAGTTGCCTGGACCCAAGTTCTTAGTGAATTTTATTTACCCGTCTTTGTTTACTCTGGAAGTCAGTCAAAAGGAAATGCTGCAAGGCCAAGGAGAGGTGGAGAGACATTAGAGGTATGATTTAGGATTTTGTGCTGCTTGTGGAGTATTCTGTGATCTTAACTGTGAAAAAGTTAAGTATTATAAATGCTTCTTGGTGAATGAATACCTACCATGCTGACAAGGACTTCAGCAAGTAGGCATCACATTAATGGCAATTAATTTTATGACTTTGACTTTAATAACTGTGCTTCATGGCTGCTTTGATCAGACAATTGGTATTCTGGAGAGGTTGCTTCAACATGGTGATAAGCTTAAGCAAAGGAATCTGCCCGGGTCTGGTGAAGGAGAAAGAGTGGAAATTCCCCAAGCATGCCAGAAGGGGAGGCTCACAAAGACACATCATGTCAGCCACAGGAGGGGAAGTGCTTAACTGACTTTCCAGATCATTGTTTTAGCAAATGGGGATCACCAGCAAAGCTATTTCTCTGCCATGGTTAATAATATTCATGGAGGGTCACCTCTACCTTTGCAACAATGAATGTCAGTTTTTTGAGGCACCTATCAAAATCCAGTTTTTTAATCATGGAAGAGCACTAACTCTAGTACCTCCATCCACTGAAAAACTCAAAGCCAGGGCTTACATTTCAAACCAGGTAGAGGTCAACCACATGCAGAAAAATCATTTGCTGTCTAGCAGCTGAATGCAATAAAATTGTAAACTTTTCATAGATAATTTGCAAAAGAAAGGGAGGCTAAATTAATTGAATAAATTATTTCCTATGAATCATTCACTCTGCTCTAATTAACAGGAGCTTGTGTACTCAGCACCTTCTGCAGTATTTCCATGGCTGCCCCTGAGGGTTAGAGTCCCTGAGAAATCCATCATTTTACTTTCAAATATGTTTTCATTAAGTTATAGGTAGAAACAACAACAAAAGAGATAGTTTGAGGAAGAAAGGAGAAGTTATCAAGGGGGCTTCATGGAGGTTGAACTTCAATTAGGGACAGCATTCCAGTTCCTCACAGAAATATTTGGGTGCTTATCCGAACTCTTACTCACTCCACCTGGATGAAGGACTTCTCAAAAGGCCCTCCCTTGCCACAGTTTCTCTAATTAATCCTCCTTTTGGACTCTATTGCCCCACAGCTAGCTTGCACACTGACGTCTCCCAGGATTGCTGCAAAAGTTATTAGCCTGCATTTTAGAACAGTTGCCAGGAAATTAGAAGGGCAGGCAGAGATTAGCTGGCAGTTGAGGGATGGGGGAATAAGGGAACATTAGTTCCCTCATGGGTATTGTCAAATCAGTGTCTGCTTATGCAGCAGGTAACGAAGTGATTGGGATGCAGCACCTTCCCTGTCCCCACTTACAGTTTGGTTAGAGAAGCCTCTGCCTTGATGCTGTCATTGAAAAGGTGTTAGCTACAGGATTTTTTTTTTGCTGGCTTGTTTTGTTTTATTTAGGTTTTATGTGTGTGTGTTTTATTTATTTTTTTTAATAGTTGCATTCAATGTGGCAATAACTGATATTACAATGAAGCAGACATTTTTTGTGACAAAATAGTTTGCTCATGTGTAATCCTCTGGGGTGGTAGACCAGGGATTACAGTAAAGATGAGACTCTATCCTGCAAGCCAAAACCCTGCCCCATCCAGAAGATGTGTTAGCGGACAAGGAGAGAAGGGAAGAGGGAAACGTAGAGAGGGTGGCCAAACCGACTGATCTTCAGTCAGAAAAAAGTAACAACATCAAAGATCTAAGCCAAGATCTTAGATTTAAAAAAAAAAAAGGTTGCTCTGAGCTCAGGCTACTAAACATTCAGGAGTTTTCAGGGTTCTACTGATCCTCTGTGCTTACCACTTGTCTCAACAAATTTTTTTCACAACCTATTAATGACTTTTGCTGCATTTAGTGCCTCAGGGCCCTAACCCACATCATAGCCACACAGTGCTGGACATAAAGAGTCCAAGACTGCCCCAAAAAGTTCACACAGTAATCAGGTATGACAGAATGAAGGTGGGAAGGGGAACAGAAAGGCAGAGAAGGCCCAGGTTTCCTCTGACCTGCTGCACAAGTTGCAGGGAGTGGATATACTTGCATGGCATGAACTGGTCTTCTCTGCCTCTTCTGCAGTCAGTTGCCACTCAGCGTTAAACATTGGCATTCTGATAGCAGTTAAATCCTCTGCAGAAAGGGGCAGAGTGCAACCTCCTTCCCCTGGTCTGCCCTGAGGTGAAGCCTGGCAGTTGGGCTTTTCAATGTCTGATCACAGCTTGGCAGCATGCCTGTAGGAACTTGAGGTTTTGCTGTTTTTTCAGCATGCCAGCGTTCCTTTTCTGTTGATAGAGAGGATGTCTGAGGCGAGATTCTGAGGGGAAAAAAGCTCACTCAGGAAGATCATTTCCTCTTATAAAAGGACCCTGAGAACAAGAAAAGTGTTACAGTAGCTGAAGAGAAAAAAAATTTAAAGCAAAAATAAATTCCCTGTAAAAATGTGGTTTATACTCCTGCAGAAAGCCCCCTGTCCCTTTGCCCAGTAGTCAAACAGAGGTCAAAGTAATTAATATTGAAGTATCCATGTAATAGGATGTGTAGCATCCAGTTATACATACAGATTGCATTATAAAAACAACTTTTGACAGGAGACAAAATTATAGGTACAGGATTCAAAACCACTCTTCCAGAGAGTATACACAATTATGTCTCATCTGGACAAGCTGTTGAAGGAGTGCATTGGTAGTAGAGCAATTATAAACAGGTCAGTTTGTTTCCTTTCTTCCTCTGGTTTTGTTGTGTTTGTTATGGAGACATTCCATACTTACATAGGCACGAGAGTAGAAATGGGCCATATATTTTGCAGCAAGTATGTGAGGATATAGGCAAAAGGGAAGCAGTTTTGCTCATGGACTCTCTTCTGCCTGTAGTTTGTGTTGCTTTGACCTCATTTTGAATTGCAACCCTCACAATACGCAGTGCCACCCAAACACACAGGATGATCTGCCTCTTTATTTGCCTTAAAAGTTAGGTGGTTTTGTTTTTAACCAAAAAAGTAGAGTGACTCAGGGATGTACTCTAATTTCCCTCTTTTCAAGGTTGCCTAAAAGACTGGTGTGTGGATGCAGATATATTTCCAGCTCCTCTGGATAATGAGTATATAGTAAGGTTGGTCTGAGCTGTCTGCTGTGTAAAAAAAATAAAATCTTTACACTCACCTTTGCTTAGACAGCTCCCTGTACTCTCAGGTCTCTGCTTTCCTCCAGACTGGACAGTCCTGATATTGAATTCAAATTCTTCAGAAAATCATGAACATGTATTATTCTGCCTAATTCAAGGGATGTGGGAGAATCATGCCCTGCATCTTCCACAAGTGCATGTTTTCTCTTAAAGGTACATGAATGTTTTCCCTCCAGGACTGAAGGGGAAGTTGCAAAGATCAAAATCATGTATTACATAGAAATACCTTGACTCACATTACAAATAGCATTTAATCAGTTGTTACTCAAGGTGGAGAACTTCTCAAGAGAGAGGGAATCTGGGATTCTGAAATGCCAGTCTTTGTGGGCCTTTATTCAAGTATTCCTACAATCCAAGTATTCCCTCAAGCTACTCAAAGTGCATTGAAGATTGGACAGAAGCCTGATTTAAGACATTTTTCAGATAGCTAATGGGATAACGAATTAAGGCTTTCCAAGACAATAGTTTTAAATACCCACAGTTTTTCATATTAGTTTTCTGTCTCTTGGTGTAATTAGTACATAAGACTGTCCTATTCTGTTTATTGCCCATAATCTCCTTTTCTCATCAAAGAAACTAATAATATACTACAGNCATCTTCTAAATGAAACAACTCATTTTATGATATTAACAACATCTACCCAAGTCCTCAACAGCAGTTAAACTTTCATTATTAAAAATCCTCAATCCCCAAACACAAAATATTCAAAAATACTCCCTTGAATCACTATGAAGAACGAGAAGATTATAGGATATTGACCAAAATTGAGCTGGAAGAGCCCATAACTACCATAATACTGGTAAGCCAAAAGGGAAAAGGAGATAATTTTGCCTAGATCAGTTCTTTCTTCTGCTCTGAACAGGTTTCGGTCATTTAGATTAATTGTTTAGAGGCAGAAATCAGCTGTGTACTACTTCTTGATAAAATGTATCCTTCCTTCCCTTCTTCCTTCCTTCCATCCTTCCTTCCTTCCTTCCATCCTTCCTTCCTTCCTTCCTTCCTTCCTTCCTTCCTTCCTTCCTTCCTTCCTTCTCTATTATGTGATTAAATGCAAGAGTCATGGAAATATTTCTAGTTCACTTTTGGTTTTAGAGATCTCAAGCTCTGTGTATAAAACAGTGGCTTTTCATACCATTAACTAATAAATAATGAATTTGATTCAGTAAAGCTCTAAAGAAGTGGAGTATTTTTAGTACCTGCGTAAAGTCATATATTCTGCATAAGTGCTTTCCTCATAGCAAATGACCAGAAGTTATTTAAATACTTTTGTCAGTACTAATCTAAATGCACCTTATAAAAATAATAACATCTATTAAGCTACTGTTCTTCATAACTTAATAAAAAAGTATTTATGCATTCTTCTTCTCAGCCATGGAACAACATATTTCAACCTATCTTCTTTTCAGAGTCAAAGTATCTTTTTGGGCTTAGTATTTAAACCCATATTAAAAGCCTTTTGTGATTGTCCACAACATTTGATGTTTTCTCCTAACACCTTCAGAGATGAAACTCACACTTACTAGAAGCAGGTGTTTGAGGGAATATCCAAGGCAAACCTCCCGTGACTGTATTAATCTGCTGCTTCTTATAATCTACTGCTTCTTTTATCTCATCAACTTGGTGAAGGTTTGGCTTTTGTTATCCTGCCTTTGACTTGTGTGATTTTGTACTCAGGCACATAACATTTCCAATGCTGGCCTCATTTAAAAAACAATAACTTCAACAAAAACAAGCAAATGAAAACTTACCACATTAGGAAGAAAGTTTGGAAAAGATTTTTCAGATTTGTGTCATAAAATTTTTGATCTCAACCTCATAGACTAAGGTCAGGGTCATGTGTGCCTCTCCCACTTGGAAATTATGCAGAGAGAGTAACCTGAACTCAGGGCTGCTCACCATTTTCTTGCCTTCTTTAGTACCCTGATTCTAAAGGTGTGCTCATCCTCTGATATCTTTGGCACCAGGAGTCAGGGCAAGTAACTATTTAGCATCAAAAAATTATTGCTAAGTTAGGAAAAATGTATTTTCTAGGCAGAATAATCTATCTGCACAAGCTAAATCATACCAACCTCTGTGTATTTGAGTTCTGTGGCCAGTTTCTATGATGTGTGATTACCAGCTTCAGGATGCATGGGATAGAGACCATCATGTTTCTGGGCCAGATTCCTACTGGCCTCACAGCATCACTAACCAAGAAACTTTCACTGCAGCCCTTTGCCTCTTTTTCAGTCCCAATCTCCTTTAGCATTTTATATTTTTCCTCTCTTCTCAGGTGCTTTTGTCTACCTCCACAGGACATAACTTCTGTTCCTTCCAGCTTCTTGTTAACTGATGCACTCTCCATCATGATTGTCTGTCCACCCCTTTCAAACTCATCCTCCACAAAATCTCTTAGTTAGAGTTCTTCCAAGATCTGATACTACTGGAAATAACAACAAAAGATGTAAATAAAAACAGTTTGGAAGTTGTGTTAAGATAACCTTGTCAGCTACACCCTGCAAGCAGCAGGCTGCTAGAGGATACAACACAACTCTTTGAACCCCAGGTATCTCCTGTGGCAGGAATGGCAAAAGGGTGGCATTCAGAGCTATTGTGGGGCAGGGCCTATACAAAAGATGCAAACATTGACAGTGGTACAGAACCAGTAGAGTACAAGGACTGGCTCCTATTCCATTGCACTGATGACTCCTGGATAAAACATGCTACAAGTAAACTCTCCAGTCAGATGTTTATGCTTCTGGTGAAGCAGAGAAGTTGCCAAAAAGACATCAGACAACAGTTAGGAATTTTATCAAGTATTGCCCAGAAGTTATAGGCTCCCCCATATTAATTTTTGACCAGGGATTCCATAATCTCTGTACCACCATCAGCCACTTCCAGCAATAGCATTTACACAGTGCAAGCAAAATAATGTATGAAATCTTCTACTTACATTTCAGGTTGTCTTTTTTCACCTCTCCTTAACTGAACAAGTGTATCTACCAGACTCACCTGCCTTGACAAAATACTTGGAATGAAGAATCAAAGTGTAAAATTGACTGTTAAAGCATTAAGAGGCAATAACATGATCCTGCTAACCTAATTCCTAGCACAAGGAATAGAAATAAGCAGGTTGCTCGAGAAATGGGAGTTTAAGCTGCAAGTCTTAATGCTCGAGGAGAAAACATCTGGGCATATTATAAGTATAAAAAAGTGTAAAAAACCAGGGCTGCTCTTAATTTTTCATGCTTTCCAGTTAAAAAAAAAAAAGACACTCCAGGACATAACTTGATATGAAATAAGGGGGTGCTTCTATTTATTTAATACACAAAGTTTACATATACACATATAAACTTAATGAGACGTGTGGACAGGCTGATACAAGAGGAATCAGAGCTGAAATTCCTCCCCTTCAACAAAGCTAATACCTTCAGGCAGAAAAACTGAACAAAAGGGTCTTTTAGTTGAACCTAAAAGGGTGGAGGAATGGCCTCAGCCCTGCTACCAACAGCCTCAGGAGTACCTTGCAAAGCAGCTGTGGTGCAAAGCCTTACTTAAGAGAGATCAGTATCCCAGAAACTCCTAACACAGATCTCGCCTAAAAAAAATTCATTCTTTCCTACTGAATAAGGCCTTTTATACTGACAAAGTTGATTCATCCCAGCTGTTCTGCATTCTTGGGATGGAGCCCTGTGTGTTTCTCCCCCCCTTTTACCTGCAAACTATGATTTCTGGGACCATTTTTGCAGAATATTTGCATCCAAACTTTATCATGGCTCATCCTTAGCTTGGTTCCTTTGTTTCTCATTCTTGGTGTGGAAACAATTCCAGGATTTGAATGAATCTTCTGCCACTTTTTCTGTCCAAAAAAAGAACTGAACCATATCCATAGAACTGCCCTCTCTTCCCTCAACCCCTTTCAGCACCCTTTCTCTCCTTCTATTTAATGCCTGCCCTGCTAATGTGATTGTATGAAACCCCGAAAGATAAACTTTGCTGAAACAGAAATGCTTGACAAGTAGCCAAAAACCACCACTGATTCTCAAACGTGGAGATGAACAGACCATATTAATATACTTGCTAGATTGCAGAGAAAGCAACTCTTTGATGGTCACACATGGCATGCTAAGAAGATTAAAACGAGAGATGAAAATAAGTGACAGGGAGCAGAGAAAACAAAGTAGAAGGGGCCTGGGTGTCTCAAGGGGTGCATAATGGGATTGAGAGATTTTCACCTCGAGGTCAGCTGCCTGAATTCTGCTCAGCTTCGCAGCAACAGGGCTCTCACAGCCCCTCAGATGCTGCGAGTGATTGGCATAAACTGATATGGAACAAGTTGTTAGCTTGAGTTTATCCCTGAAGGAGTAATGGTCATACTTCTTCATCCAGAAACACAGCCTCCCTCCCATGCCTTCTTCCCTACCTTCCAGGGGTGAGATGAGTCTGGTCACACCCGATACCCAAACTAACCAACCTAAGTCTCTGTCACTGTGTTTGGTGGGTATATCAGCACAGTGAGCACCAGCCAGGCAGTTCATAAGAGGAGAGAGCAGAGCCAGCCAGTATCCAGGCAGAACAGAAAAGAGATCTTCCAACTGTCTAAGCAAAGGGCAGAAATGCCAGGATGATGCTTTGCAGGCATTGGGTAGGGATGCATTGCCAGCACTGTCTGAAAAACAAAAATTCTGTTTTTCCAGGGAAGGAGTTGAAAAAGATATGATTGGGAATTTTGTCACATCCCAATTAAGAATACACACATGCTGAGAACTTTTTGCCATGCAGGAAGTCTGAACAATTTCACTTTGGATGTAGTGAAGTTGAGTACTTCATATTGAAAAGCTGAACTGATGTTATTTTCAGCCTGGCCTTTTCAGCCCAATTTTCCTTACATCCTCTCAGAAAGAAAGAGGAAGTTCAGGTGTTTCTCACAATAACAATGAGCCATAGATTTCAGAAAAACAGATCCAAACAAAAAGATCTCAAGCAAAATGTAACAAAATACTCACTTTATTCTGAATCATTCTTGGAGTGTGTTGACAACTGACAACCAAACTTAAGATTAAGGCTTTTATTTCTATAAGGTGAGTACTTTTTCAAAAAGGCCAAATGTTTTAAACAGGGGTTTTTTTGCCAATCTGGTACTTAATCCCACAATCACCACAGCCTTTCTGTGTGATACATCACAGAAGTCATTTTGGGTGAAATCCCAGCCCAGCTGAGGTCAGGTCTGGTAGTTCATTTGTGGATTTCGACATAGCCTGGATTACTCTCTAAATCTGTGCATTGTAAATCCCTGTCTGTGACCAAAGGATAATGCTATCTTCTCAATGTTCAGTGAAGCTGCATACATTAAGGAAAATAAGCAAACAAATGAAAAACTGTGATTTTATTTCATATTGCCCGTACTGGCTGGTATGGTTTCTAACACCATAGGAAAAAAGGCACATCCATGTATAGCTCTTTCTGATTTAGATGCACTTCAGTGATAAAATAACTTCCATCTCCATCCTGCTGAAGTGCCCCTACCTACTGTTGAGGAAGACAGAGACGAAGTTTCTTTCACTGCAAATTTAGAGGACTGACAGCAAGCATCAGCAAGTCCCACTGGCCTGCCAGCAGCTGAAAGGCAGCAGATGTTGTCAGATTTTCATCTGGAAAGCTGTGTGTTAGCAGGTCTCTTCCTGGCTGCTTGGCTGATTGTAACAAGGTGAACCCTAGAAGATACTAGCCAACAATTAAATCATCCAGGCAGGAAGGATGGATAACAAAACAGGGACCTGGGATGTGCAGCACTCTCTGCAGGTACTTTGCCTCACAGTGCTGTAGAATGATGCTGAGAACAGCCTGGACTAGCAAGTGAGATTCTGTCCTGTAAAGCTCGGATACTTGCTGAGGTCGTGGGGACTGATGTTTAAGTAACCAGGGTGCTCCTGAAGCACATTTCATTACCCAGCTAAGTTAAGGTGGGAGCATACTTCCTCTTGGTCTGGGGAACTTCCTGTCGTGATAGGCTAGTTATTGGGGTGGAGGGAAAAGCTTCACCTGTGCAGTCAGGAGGGCTGGCTTAGAGATTTTATCTGTAAATCATGGTAAGTTTAGTTTTGTATGTGTTTTGGGCTTCGTTTTACCAGGATGTGCAAGAAACCAAAATGGAAGAAGAACCAGGTTTTTTGTCACCAGCAGGTTGTGTTAACCTGTAATGGTTTCAGAAATTATCTATATTCATGTGATACAAGTCTTACTGATGCCAAGGAACTGTGGCTGGGTGTGTTTATATATACTTGTGAACACATGCTAGACTTTATCTGTTGATATGTGCATACAAGACCGAGCTGTGATACTGCTTCTCTTCATTCTTATTTGTTGAGGAACTGCAAATTGGTTCAACATAAATGATGTCTGTGTGTTGAAATTTTCCAATATTTCAGGAAATAAATGCACTGAAGCTGAAATGATAATGCCTGAGCCACTGGAGCAGTACATGGGACTTGGTCTTCCTGTTATCACATGGAGGGAAATGTTACTTATTGGAAAGACAGCAGCACCTCTGTCACAAAAAGTTGATATTAAACACTATGATGTGCAAATCTGATCAGGTGATCTAGCAGATGTTGTCATGTGTTACCCATGATGGAAAACTACACAAGGCAGAGTTCACTGAGACTTTCAGTGAGTTTTGAAGAAGGTGATCTCTGTTTCAGCCGGAATGTTTGCAAAATATTCAGGATTTTTAATGGAAAATTCCTTTGCCTTTTACAGTTTTTTATTCAAAGTGGCACAAAAAGGGACTGAAGTCGTCAGTATAAAACAAATTGAGCTTTCAACAGGTAACTGAATTTGGTGATACAAAGGAGAAATGAAGCTGGAACCGGACTCAAATTATATCATTGAAGACAGCATATTTAGTATAAAAGTAGTTCAGCATTTATCAAAATCCAAATCTATGCCATAGTTAGTATCCCCATAAGCCTCCCTGTGTCACATGCAGTTTTAGCAAGATGCTAAAAGCAACTGCTTGTTTCACTCACTGGAGGATTTTTCAGGACCCAGCTATAAATTCTTTTAATCAAGATTCAGTGTTTATGAGTAAAGCATAGCCCCATGTAAGGGAGGACAAGGATGGTATCAGTGTCTATGTGTCCCCCATTTGAGTTTACAGATCACAATCTAAAGCTGGCTGGGGATTGACAGCTCCATTTCCCAGTAGCTTTCAAGATCTTGAAATTGGTTTTCACCCTTCCTGGGAACAAAAATTAAAAGGTTTCAAGGTTTTGGGGGTTTTTTAAATGAAATGTAAAAGCATTAGAAAAGCTGCTTGTGGGTCAAAATTTTTGTTTCTCTTTCAGAACAGGAGGAGGTCAGGACAGGGAGAAAGGTCATGAGAAATGAGGTTCTTGATCTTGCACTCCTGCAGCACTTTCCCCATCAAATGCAGCAGGAACCTATTTTCCAACATCCACAGCTATTACTCAAAGCTCCAGGTTAGCAAGAGAGTTACTCACTGTTTCTTCTGCTCTGGCAAATGAGAAATTTAATCAAATCCAATTAATTGAAGGAAAATTTCACTCAACCTCATGTGTTCAGAGCTGCTTTGCCACACGCCCAGCCCTGGATGATGAGATTATCCATGCTTATTAATATGGTTCCATTTAACTCTACCACTGCTTGATATTTTGAGGCACAAAAATTTGTGCAGCAAAACCTGTTTCTGGATGACATAATGCCATTCCTCAATAAAATCTGAACATTATAAACACTCTGAACATTATAAACCTTCCACCGTGTATCTTAAGTGCAGGTCTAAACCACTGTAGGAGTAGAGCCAAAATGAGATACATTCTTGTGCTGTCTGTAGATGTTGCTGACACACAACATGCTCCAGGCTGACAGGAACCTGTGAAGCTGCAGCTTCTGTTCTTCATGTCCCCACCTGCCACTTTGCTAAGACTCCACAGACTCTCAGTTCCCCTGGGCCTTTGCCAGTTAAGAATTGTATCTTCAGGTCATTGCCAGACAGGTAATTTTTTTCCTGATTTGTGCAATAGGTTTCATGTGGTTGATTTTTTTGCATTCACTCACTACCCAGAGACAGAGAAAAAAAAGTAATAAACCCATTTGCCTAGGAAATTGAATACTCTTGGAAAGATAATCACCTGGGTTAGGAAACCAAAGCAAGCTTCAAAACTCTAAGTCCAGAGCCCAGATGTTCGTATGCCTACATCAGTTAACTCTCCCCTTCTGTGACATCATTATTGCATGCAGCATCACAGGAAGCTGCCCTTTAGGCTTTGAGTCTACACTATGGTGGGAATGCTAGCATTTCCTTCAGAAGCATCCCTTCTCAAATGGCAGTAATGCAGCCCAGATCCTGTTCAGAATGTGGCAGAAGAAAAACCCCTGGCATCTGGCACAGGATTATTCCACACTACTTAAATGGCAATAAATAAATCTCAAGCTGTTTCCTAAAAATCCCTAACCAGATGATGTCCCATGCAGACATCTAATTCCCCTGGGGAAGAGCTATGAGAATGCTTCTCCCTCTCCCCCCTTTTCTGTCAGGTGCTGCTCTGTATTGAGATGAGCACAGTGCATGGTTTGGCTGCCTCTAGACCCTCATAATTAATTTCCATTAATGCCAGTAACCATGTTGTTACAGACTCCATTTCATGTCTAATTTTCATCAAATCTGCTTCAGATACAAGAAAGCCCCCAATTAGCCCAGGTACTTTTGGGGAGGTAATGGACAGGAGGGATGCTTGTAATAGCTGAAGAACAGCACCAGTGGGAATAGAATGTGTAGGATTCTAGATTTAGCAAAGGATTGCCCTGATCACTTCTAGCCTGTAGCTAAATAAGGAATTACAGAGACATGTCGTTGGGACAAGAGAGGACAGAGGAGCTGAGCAACTTGAGATCTGAAATATTTCTATGCGCCCTACTCTCCAACTAGGAAAAAGTCACATTTAATCTCTCAGCCTTCCTAATTATATAATAGGGAGTGTAAGACAGGCTCATGTTTGCTAAACCCTGAGATTAGAAAGGAAGGGTAGTAAATATGGGAAAACTACTTTGACTTAAATTGAGCTTTTAAAAAACCCTTTTAGATAACAATGTAATGCACATTATATGTCTCTCTATATATATTTTTAATAGCTTTTTGAAATACATGTCATGGCCTTTATGATTTAATTGTGCTGGTGTCACTGTGACGTGATTTTGTTTGAATTACTACTCCAATGGGAAGCCATCATGTCACCTCAAAGGCAGGCAGAGTCTTTGGGGTGCTGTATAAGAGACAAAGGCAATCTGGGAAGGAGATTTCAGAGCTGTGGTAAAATCATGTGATTTGATTTAGTGATTGACACTAAATGACACATTTGACTTCCTGCACCGGTCAATAATGATCTACAGTAGCCCAGTGTTGAAACTTGATTTTTTTTTTCTTATCTTCTTATATGATGTGGCCTGACCTCCAACTGCCTCATCTTTCATCCCATGGGAATCTTCAATCTAATTTCTAGTACCAGTACATTTATTGTACAGCTCACTAAGCTCTTAGCTGAAACATTAAGCCCACACAAAATAAGTTAAATTTTTGTGCCTCTGTGAGAAAAAGGAGCAGAAAGAGGCAGTCAGCCTACAGTTACTCAGTCAAGTAACAACCAGTCATGAACAGATAATAGAAATAGAATATCTTTTATACTACAGCAAGAGTCACAATAAATACAGAAATTTGTCTTTCTTCCATACATTGATAGACATCCAAGAAAGACTTAAGAAAAAAAAAATTACAATAGACATTAAATAGGCAAGAATTTTAGTAGCATTCTATTACCAGATATAGCTACTGTGTTGTTCTCCTTCTTATTACTATTTCTTGGTCTATAAATTCTGTAATAATTAAAACTTTCAGAAAGAGGATTGGACTAAATATAGTTAAAATACCAAATTACTGGAAGTGAGCCCAGGGAAAGGATTCTTTGCTCTGTTTCTCCTTGAATGAGTTGCTAAAGACAAAGGTTGGCAAAGCATACAGCTGTAAAGTGCCATGCCTTTTTTTGTTCACAGTTCCATTATTTATTCTAAGTTTTATAAAATCTATTCTTTACAGCGTATCTGGGGACATAAAAAAAAATGTACATCTACAAGTATTATAGACCTCTTTAAACTACATCCTTGGAAGAAAGCTCTCTACATTCCTCACAATAATTGTTCTGTAAGGCAGAAATGGAGGAGGCTGACGGCTTTGTACGGTGGGCTCCTATATTTTTCAAACCAATAGAAGAAGGAAACTTCAACAATTGGGACCACCACACCCCAGCAATGCCTCTTTTATGGTCCCAGATTTTAAGTCTAAGCTGTAGTGCTCATGGTTATAATTGCACTAAGCTCTTACACTTCTTTCCATTGTATGCTGACAAAGCAAGATGGCTCACAGAGAGACACCATCCACAGCCCAAACTGCTCCCTCAGAGATAAGGAGCCCAGTGCAGACACTGGTGTACTCATTTAACAGACTTTCTTTAGTATCTGCACTACGTAAACAGAAGAATATGCTTCAAGGCTTGTGCTATGCAAAGCACCCCATAGGCATTGCAAGTAGAAAGTTTCAGAGAAAGGATGAAGAGGTAAAAATATTGAGATTGGATCTCAATTCTGTCTGGAGGACCAGGAGCTAGTGACATAACAGTAAACTCACTCATCCACCAACTATAATATTTTAATACTATGACAGAGGGCTGTCTCTACTCAAACCAGGTTATTACTCTGGCTTAGAAGCACTCTTGGGAAAAGTTAGCCAGAGTCAAACAAGCAAGGGTGCTGGCATCTTCTTTCTTGACATACACTTGTTAGCAGAGTTAATTGTTCCAATTATCCTCAGTTTTACAATTTGATAAATCTTTGCAGATATATTTAATATTTAGTATTAATTTCATATTTGTAAGTATCTTAGGAATGTGTTGGAATGAAAAAATAAATTGTCATTAAATGGTACATTATCTCAAAAATTGACAGACGGCTACGCTGACAACTTCAAATGACAATTTCTAATATACTTCTTATGCCTCTAGTGTCCTGACATCCATTAATCATTTACTAAACTTTTATAACATCACTCCTGTTGAAAAATCTGAGCTAAGTAAAAATCTGAGCTAAGGAATTACAAGGATTAGAGAGGGAAAAGGAAAATCACAGATTTAATGAGGACATATTTGTAATGTCTCCAGCAATTTCTAACGGAAATAGAGGTATGAAAGGAAAAGAAAGACTGGAAATTTAGCAGCTGGCTCAGGGCAGTGCCACACACCAACAGAAAATCTGGAAAAAAATATATTTGAAATTTTTTTCTGCAGGATAACATGACTACCCACGGAGAGACTGATGTGCTTCTTAATACTGGAAAGTTTGAAGATATGTGTGTTTTCTGAAAAGCACAGTTTTTTGACAGACATTTGTCTCCTGGAAAACAGTAGTACTTAGACAAGGTGCCAGAGGATGAAGCACAACGTGCTGTTCCTGCAGAAATCAGGAGACAAGTTACCACATAATACTCAGGTCTCACACTATAGCATAAGGGCATGACTAATAGGTTAGGTCAAAATATTTACTTTAAAAAATATTAATTTGCTTCTTCTCAAGAGGTTCTCTAAGCCTTAATGCACTGCTATTTTTATTTCTTTGATTCATATCCTGGTAACTCTAAACAAACACATGCTTGCACGTTCACAGCCAATCTAAACATCCATTAAAACCATGTATTGTGTAACCCCCTGCTTCCTTTTCCCATCCACCTTATCATTTGGATCCATGAACTGGGGACAAGTCTGACCAACTGGAGGGTGAAGCACCTAATTCCAAATCAGGAGCACTCAAATTCAAGTAATAACAGTATTTCCCTTACATACTATTTCTGCAAATGATTTCTACCCTAGAAGGGTGGCACATGGTTAGATCTGGAGACACATGCTGCTGCTTTCAAGTAGCTAATGGAGAATGAGACAGTACAGAGGACAGGAAACATAATCTCTCCTTGTATGGTTACCCTCTGGCCATACTTGGTTACTGGTGATCCCAAAATAAGATACTTGAGGTTGTTTCTGTGTGAAGAGGTGAGGAGAATACTGCGTTTGTGAACTTCTTATGGGTTATCTGGATGGAGCAGCAAGCAAGCTTCTGAGGCTGGCTGCTTCAGAGAGCTGACAACTGCAAATTTTATTTGGGTTATTTCAACATGTTCAATCATTCTCCATTGCTTTCTCTGCCCTCCTTTCAGTCTGCTAAAACTGGGTATCTCTGCATGCCAACTCAGTGTCATCCAATAGACAAAAGATACCAGTGACCTTTTAATCTGACGCTGCCATTGGGAAAGGTACCAAACCCAGAGGACAAGGGTGTGAAATGCACCCAGAGATTTTTGAGTCCCATCATTCAAATTAAAAGAAGATTAAATACTACCCTGGGTAGTTACTAATCTGATGGATATTAATTGTAACATTATTCATAGAACTATCACAGAAGAAATGCAATTAGATCCCATAAAAGATACCAGTTACGAATCAAGTGGCTTATTAAAATCAGATTGCATCAAAACCCAGCTGTAAACATTTCTACAGCAGGGAATCCTGTTAGGGGAAACCACAGGCTCAACTTTTTATCAGTTTATGAGCTCTTTGTGAAAGACCTTACAGAGAATTGCCACCAAGAGGCTCCAGGAAAAATTGTGGAAGCTTAGGAAAGTTTTCAGATGCCATGTCTGAGGGAATCAAGCCCATACAACTAATGCCAGAGTGATAGGTACCAGGTCTGCACACTTGGACCTTGAATGAAGTGATACTATATTTTTACTCAAACAATAGTTTATCTGCTTTTGAGGGAGAAAATATCTCAATGCGTTTAGCCAACTCTTTTGCTGTATCCCCAAATATTCAGAGATTTACACAAATCTTACTTCAAGCTTATTTTATTTTTCATTTTTGGCAGATGCTCTGAACAGGTTTACATCAGAAAACAACAGACTTTTCCTATGGGCTCCACTTCTCAGAGCAATGAGAACAAACAGTGTCTCTGTGGTTTCCAAATTTTTCACGATGCCCACATGGCCAGGCTTGCCAGCAGGGTTTTGAAGTGACAGTGTACTCTGCAGCTCCACAAAAGGTGCTCAACTGTGCCTCCTGGCTGAAGTGTTGCAGAGGGTTTTTTCTCTCCCCCGACCCAGAAGCTAAGTGGCAGAATGATGGAAAGGTGTGGTGGCCCTGCTCCGCATCACTCACTGAGCTGGGAGACAACCACCAGTGAAAGCTTTAAAAACTGCCTTTTTCCCTCCAGTGGCTTTCCTCCCCCCTCAGCCAGCCCTCAGCTCTCTTGGAGATCTGTACCACCAAGTGCCCCCCTGCACCCAGCTCCCATGCTCCCAGAGGCAACCTAAAAAGGAATAACATACTGCAGTGCGAGATGCCTATGCATCTTTATAAGGTATAAAGACACAGAAAAGGATTTGTTCTGATCTGCTGGGTTGTAAGGATTTAATAAATATGTTTCCAACCAGTGTCTTTTGCTTTCCGTGTGGACATTTTTTTGGGTTTTTTGTTAGGGAATTAGTGGGGTTAATGCAGTTAACCCTCTACTATCAGAGGACACGATGGCTTGCAAGGGGTCCTGTGAACACTTCTGCTTGATTTCCTGGGCAAGAGTTATAGTGTAGATATTATCAGAGCTTATCTCATTATGTGATCCCCTCCACAACCTTGGTGGACCAGGGAACCTCCTGGAACAAGGAAATAAGTTAGTTCTGCTCAAACTCTCACAAACTCTTACTCTTGCCACAACTGCAACATGAAGGAATGCCTCCATTGACTGAGGAGGTGTTAAAAAGGAACAGAAAGGAAACAAAACACCACATTGTCTCATCTGACACAAACATGTGGATCTAACTTAACTGCCAGGGTTTAAAAGGTGCAGCATAACTAGCTTACCCTGATCTCATTCTTGATCTCCGTGTGAGGTGGAGTGCAAGTGTTAAGGTCTTCAAGCAGAAAAACCTCTGGAAGCACAGGGTGTTTAGTAGTCTACTGAGAAATAGCAGTAGAAATTGAGTTAACTATGAAAATACTTAAAGCTGTCTCCACCTTGCAAAAATTTAGTCCTTATTTTTATGACAAAAGACTTCCTCAGCTGCAAGTGTCAGCAACACATTCCTCACTCCAGGTATTTATCTAGTATAATTAAGTGTAGAGTAGGGTATAACATTGCTGAAATGCAATATAAATTAATTCCATTTTCGTAATGTATAGTCACAAGAGCGTATACTCATTACTCCTCGTTTTGTAAGTATATTTTGGCACTTTTCTGCAACAATCACTTATTTCCCTGGTTCTTCGCCTGAAAAGCAGCTCACCATTTATAAATGCTTTCTATCTCCAGCATCATTATATCCCTATATATCTCATTCATTTCCATGATGCATGCAGTATGTATTTCTCACTTGGTAGGAAAGCAGATGAGCAATGCTTTTGCTCCCACAACTGTTGATTATGCAGAGGGGAGGCTGTTGCAATTTTCACAGAGGGAGTTCAGCAATGTTTCCTTTCTTTTTTTTTTTTGTTGTGGTCTGCCTCTACAGCCAGCAATTCACTCAGCACCTTGACCATGAATCCCTTGTAAATTGGCATTTGCTCAGCCTGTTTTTAGGAACAGTACTTAGCACTGGTCTTAGGACGTTTCTAATTATCAAATGAGGGACACCATGTGACAGATTTATAGTTTATTATACAGGGGTGGGCCAAGTTCTAACAATGTTTTGGGTCAGTCCAAGGTCTCAAGAGATCGTTAAAATCTGAAGTAGGCCACTTGACAGTAAATACCAGGACAGAATTGAATTTGATTCCCATAGTTCTGAAAGAAGAGAAAGCCAACTCATTAACTAGCTGCCCAGGCTGATTTAATACAATATTATTACTTGGTTCTTTTATCTGGCACAATGATGTGTTTGGATATTTACTGATTTTTAGAACTAAGGCCAAGGCAAAGAAACCTTCACGTGCTGTTGGAAATCATGTCCTGGCTGGTGATAAAGCATTTACTTTCTATTTCACATTTTTAACAATGACCCAAAAAAGGAAGAAAAAAAGCACTTTCAGCTCAGCATTTTCACTCCCCCTTTCCACACAGATCCTCTGTATAAAAGGAGATGTCAGTGTGCATAGATTTACAGCATGAGCAAAGGCATTAGGTAAATACACCTTAGGGCTCATCGTTGTTGCTTCTTTGCTTCTCTAATGTCACTTGGCTAAAAAACAGAGCAGTTTAAAGTGAAACCTCTTCTGGATACAAAGAACTAGTTTGGAGGTATGTGGAGAAATGTGACTTGTTTTCATTAATGCATTTGTGTTTGGTAACATATATGTGAGTTTGTAAAACAAAGAAAATATGTACAAATATGTATTTGAAGATTATTGCATAGAAAGACAGCTAAAACAGGCCCAAGCTAACCAAACAACTTTGCCTTATCCCTTGCCCACATCTGAAAGCCATAAATTGGAAACTAGATAATTGGATAGAGAGACAAAGAGACCAGATCAAGCCATGAGGTCTGCATGCAGATATGAATGATCTCCAAGTTACTGAAAGCAAATTGAGAATGGATTTTTAAATTCAATTTAGAGAAATAAAGCTGGGAAGTCTTGACAGGGTTATATACCAGAAAGCTACTTACTCAAAATAAAAGCATTCCTTCGAGAACAACTTGGTATTAAGGTAATTAACTCATCTTTCCCTCCTGAGTCTTCCCTTTCCTCATAGGTATTTCTGCCTTCTCTTTTGATCTGTGCCTTCACCTCCCAGCTGCCCTAGTTGTGTTATAGTGCATGCCTGGCAGCTGCATCTCCCAAGGACCATTTCTTTCCATCTGTGAGCCTGCAGCCACCTCTTACCTCCTGATGTCAGCTTTCTGGGGCAGGGGTCTTCATCTCAGGAGATGGCTCTGATGGGGTGATCCAATACAACATCTCCCCAATACCAAATGGTGAAGCCTCTCCCCATATCCCTCTACTCTCTGTCTTTTCTCCCACTGCCCACCTGATGCCTGCAGCACCCATTGTGCCCTTATTCTAGCTGAGAAAGGGAACAGGAGCAAATGGCTATAGGAAGATGGGATTGGAGGGGAGAGCACACCAGCAGCCAGCAGCATTGACAGCATTGACCCACACAACAAGTAGAACTCTAACCTTGCAAAGTCAAATAGACACTGGGAAACCAGATTTTTTTTCCTCAGAGGTCTGAAACTAAAAGCTTCATAAACACATGAAGCTGTGCCTAAGTGAGAAACCAAGTCAAAGGAACAAAGCCAATTTAAAATAGCTAAGTAGGTTTGGTCCCTAAAGCTCATGAGTTATTGGCACAAAGTCTCTCTCTCCATTCTTTTGATTTTCCTAAGGATCACTCAATCTGCCTTGTTCTGCAGCACTTTTGCACCAGTGCACTCCAAGGGTCCCCTTGCAGGGTATGACCTGGAGCTGAGAAATATGCTCTTTGCTCTCGTGGTTTGTCTTCCAAGTGGGGCAGTGGACTCTTTCAGCGTCAAAAAGAGGAATATCAAATTAATCCAGAAATGCACAGAAGTGCTCAGCACATCTACCACAAACTTGGCTGAGCTCAGTCACAAATCACAGAGCTGCATTTTTGTATGTCCACAAGTATAATACAGTGATTTAGACACTACATTTTTGTATTATGACTGACAAAGTAGCCGACATTTCCTAAGCCTGCAAATAGTTAACTTTGGCTAGCAATAGAAGGAGGGGGAGAAAATAAAAGAGGGCTCATAGAGTGGAATTAAACCCCTATGCTATTAAAACCAGTAAGGTCAGTATTGCTGCTTGTTGAGCTCATAACAAGCCCTAGATTTTCCAAAGGTTTTTCATGACCTTGTCTAATCCAAGCAAGGTGCTCCTGTGGTTGGTCACACTTGTACGGAAGGAGACTGGGAATGATAGGGAGGAGAGGGAGGGAGGAGAGGGAGCAAGAGCTTGTGCCTCACCCTGAAAGGGATTACAGCACGTGCAGTTTTATTTCATGGTCTGCCAAATGCCCCTTGCTGTGTCTCTGAATGGAAAATGGGATAGAAGAGTGAGCTGGAATTTACAGAGCCTTTGAAAAGCAACTGGTGTCAGCATGTGCTCCAAATATGCCAAGTACTTCTTTCAATAGGGAGAAGGCTTCTTCTGCCTTTTATGGGGCACATGACAGTAGGTAGAAGACAACAAACATTGCAGTGCTGTGACCCCACCATAGAGAGAAATCTTCCCACATCTCCCCACCTATGAGGCAAATAGGAGGAAATGCAATCACAGCTATTATCATCCTATGTGCACCTCATGGCATTGGTGTAGCCAACATCTGCTAAATATGGCTTTAAAATGCACCTTCCTCAGGTAAGATGGGAATGTGATGTAGCTTGCTGGTTTTTCACTGGGTGCTCAGATCCTCCAGGGCAGTGGGTCCGAGCTGCATCTCAGTTTTTACCCCACATCTGGGAAGGACAGAACCTTTTTTATTTCTCAGGGTAAAATACTTGCCTCATGAGCCTCCCCCTGCCATTTCTACCACCATCCTGAAGAAGTGGGAGCTGGCAGCAGGAACAACACATCCTTCGTATAGGCATCCTATGTGGTAAGGTTGAGACCTTAGCTGTACCATGTGGTTGGGCAGTGTCTTGGCAGTTTTAAAAGCACTTTTAACTGAACAAAGCCCTGTACAAGGTAGTGCAGAACAACCTGTATCAATATCCATTGGTTTCAAATGGAAAACAAAGCCTTATCCAGAGGACAGACCATGAACTGCAAGAGGAGGGAGGAGGTAAGCTCCGGGGTGGCTGTTAGGCAGGAGAGGAATTCAGGCAAATGATACCCATGTGTTTACAGGAGGTTACACTGTATTATTCCTTCTCCTCGTGAGGTTTGTTTATTGCTTTTGGAACAGGATAAAGAGGAGAAAAAATTTGACTTAAAAATAACTCTCATGGTCTGATGTACAAAGATAATATACATGACTACTTAAGACACAGATTACTGGAACACACAAATATATATTTAATTATGTTTTATTTTTAGACACATAAGAAGTACAGAGAGCCTGCTCTTCCATGAAGGGGAGTAACTATGCTCAGGAGTGATTTACCCACCTTCAATAAAAAGAAGCTGATGTTCACGAGAGTCCTTTGCATGAGTCATTGAGCACCCCCCTTTTCACTTGATGGCAAATCAAGCATGGGTTTCCAATGCTTGACTGGATGGTGGCCCAGCTCGTTTCAAGATCTAGCCCTGAGCAAAGCATATGTTTCTTCCTACAAGCCTGAAAGGATCACGTGGTCAGAAACTCTCCACTTTGTAGCAGCTCCTGGTTTCTATGGCAGTTGCTGAGCTGTTAAGGTCTTTAAAGAATGTCACTTTAGATGATTCACTTCCAATTACAGCAGGCCTAAAGGCAAAGTTAAAGGGAATGTGCATGTGTGTGTGCTTGCATGTATTTTTAATTCATGGCAGCCTTGATGAATGAATTGTTTTGCCAAACAAAAAGTTTGGATGCTCCTTTTTATGAAGCAGATAGAACAAGTGCAAAAGCACTGGTGAATTAAATGTACATCAGGAAATGGGAAGGCTGAGATTCTCACAGCAATTTCAGCTTCCTCACAGTATTTTTGTATAGCATGTTTATTGGTATGCAAAGTAAGTTTCTTACAAAAAGTAGAGGAGAAGGGTGAAGGATGGAGGATGAAGAGAGGAGATTAATTTCATCCTGATTGGCATGCTTTTTTCTCACTCTTCCCCAGCAAAAACTGGAATGTTTTGGATCAACACAGAAAAGTTACTATCAACATGGAAAATATTTACCAAGGACTTCCAATGTCTGAAAATAACACCCTTTAACATAAACTGCAAGGCCACTCTCATTCTACCATTGTGGTGGTCTGTGTCAGCAGCCTGCCCTTGTGAGACATCCTACTCTGTAACCATCTGCAAATCACCATATGCAAGGGTAAGAAATTGCCACATTACTGGAGTTTAAGTTCCTAAAATCATCGTCATAAAGGGGGAAAAATAACATTTCAAACTAAAAGGGACTTACAGTATTTTTCACATTGAAAATGACCTGTTAAATAAGTAACTATTTTCTTTTTGCATTGAGGTATAAAAATCATAGCTTCACTGAGAAACAAGTATAGCTGGTATGTTCAATAGAGTAGCTATTTTTTTATAACTGGAAACAAATAGTGGTGCAAATGGATTTAAAGAAGCTTGTATTACGTTTGGCAGAGCTTTGACTTCAATTAAATGTGATATCACTGTACCTTGCAATGAACAGGACTAGAATTACAGCGTGAAAGAAGAGAATGGGAGAGTTTAAATGCCTGAAGGTGGTCTTCACATATTACATACTAACATTTTCCTTGTCTGTGCCCTTCTGTATTTAAAAATACAGTTTCAGTTATGAAATGTGATCATGACAAAACACTATTGATAATTTCATGTTTTTTTCAAAATATCGAGCAAAAAGGGAAGAAATTTTGAGTGAAAGTAAATGATGATGATGTGCAACAGCATCCTACAAAGGCTTTGCTGTCTACCCTTCCAGAGCCAAACGCTGTCACTACACTTTAAATGTTAAGTTTCTCCACATAGTGTGTGGTTGCTATGATCAGGGTATAGGAAACTGCTCACCATGCCATCTGCATCACTAACACATTTTAAAGTGCACGCCTTATGTTTAACTCTGCTCTGTGAAGGCACAGATGTTATATAGGTAGCATGTTGCAAACACTGCTATGCAAATATACGTATATATTACATTAATTTAATAACTATTTCTCCCACTTGGTTATGTGGAGCTGAGCACAGTCAAATACTAATCTAGGCTCAAAGTGAAAACATGCTTTTCTTACGGGTACACCCTCGCACCTCACCTTGATGCAGCCTTGAAGATCTCAGATCTGAAGGACAAAAATGAAATCTACTGTGTTTTAGTACCTGAATACCAGCAGCCCACGTGTGGAGCTTGCTGAAAAAGAGCTCTCCAGTTACTTCCAGCAGCTTTAGAGGGGGCTGGATGCCAGGCTTGCAATTTAGATGTGCCCAGAGTCTCCCCATAGCAGCACCATCATGCAGAGTAATCCCACAGTCCCCTCTTTGTGACTTTCTCTCCGTAATAAACCCTGGTCTAGACGGGACTGGGCTAGAAATTCTCATCTCGCTGCTCCAGCCAGACGGCATTTATCATCACCTTGAATGTAATGCTAGCTTGAGACCTCTGGGTAAATGAATTGATGCAGTTAAAACTCTGCTGAGAGCTTGCTACACTCGGTCAGGCTCTGTCAGCTTCTGAAAAAAACCCTCGTCTTCCAGAAAAGCACTGGATGGGGCTTTGAGTAACATGGTCTAGTGGGAGATGTCCCTGCCTGTGGGAGTTGGAACCAGATGGATTTTACAGTCCCTTCCAACCCAGGCCATACTATGATCCTATGAAAGGGCTTTGTTTGTTAACAGAAAATAAAGTCAGAGTCAGAAACTGTGCCAGATAGGGGTCTGTTTGATGCGGTATCCAAGAACTGCCTGTTTGCTAGTGTCCCTCCTGCCAGGCTTTTTTGCTGACCCTACTGGAATTTGGGAGGGGAGGGACAAGGAGGAAGGGAGCAAATGTTTTAGCTAGGATAGCAGGCAGGTCGCTGGCAAGCAGAGCACTGTGCAGACATGCTGCCTGAGTAGGAAACTCAGCCTGAGCAAAACAAAACCCCAGTCAGGCAGTTTCTCCTCGTTTAAAGGGGTTCATCTTGTTTGGTAACAAGAACTAGCTTCTTGTAAAACACAGGCACGGGCAGCTTTTCTCCCTGCTTGCCAGTCTCCTTCCTTGTGCTGCTCAGGGAGCCACTGCCCTGACTTGTTGCTCCATCTCTAGGAGACCCAGGCTTGTTGTTTCAGCATCCTGAGGGGACTGTTCAGCTGCAAGGAGGCTGCTGCACAGCCTCAAGCAGAAGATGAAAGCTTGACCGATTGGGTTTAAGAAACAGGAGCCCCAACTCTCCCTCCTCCTTCTGTCCCCTCCCTTGTTTATTTCTGGAGGCTCCTGGCAAGAAGGCTTTGTAGGAGTAAGATCTGGGGCGGCACCTGACATATAGTAACATTTATAACATGAATGCGGGCTGAGGATCAGTACCCCCTCGCTGCCTGGCCTCTGCAAACACTGCCAAATAAAAAGTAAACCACTCATGCCAATAAACAGCTTGATCTTTATGAGTTTTCAGAACCATTCCACATAAACCTAAGGGCTCACTAGAACAAAAGGAGAGCTCAATTGCATGGGGTTGAGAAGTCAGCTGCAGTCAAAGGACACTGGGTACCTCTCAGGGTCGCACTCTGCACCCCAGGTGCGGCTGAGCTAGATGCTTTGCTATTGACCCCAATGGTGCCTCTGTCTTACCTCAGCATCCATCATGGCCAATGACAGGGGCCCAGCAATGCTAGGCTGCATTTGGAAATAATCCAGATCTCAGGGTTCATTATCCTTTGGAAACCACAGGGTGAGGGTGAGGGGAAAAAAGAAAGAATAGGAATCTTGACTAGTTTAACAGCAGCAGGGCAGTATTTAATTTTCAATCAAGTACCTAAAACAGACTTCAAAGGGCATTTAAGATGACAGTTTTATTTTCTCAGGGAGTAGGAGGAAAGATGAATAAGCAAAGAGTCAGATCTTTCTCAAAATAATTGCAGCTTTGACATACCTAAATTAGTTTATAAAAGAAAATCCAGGGGCAGTTGATCTTATTAATTAGAGATGCACCAGGACTGTAATACCCAGTTACTCGAAGGTAGCCTGAAGCTACTAAAACAATATAAAACAAATCTTCCTTCTTCTCTGGTGAATTCAGAACATACTCTCTCTCCTTTCCCCATTTTAAGTAAAAGTCATAACAAAGACCTTCAGTTTGGAAGGAGAAGGGAAGAAATGTGTATTAAAAACATGTTGTGAGTTCCTCCTCCCATCTTACATGTTTCATTGCGCTTATGATGGATGGCACTGTCATACATGTAATAGGTTTTGTTACAAATGAGTGAGAAAACAAGTATCTCCACATTTTAAAAAGCATTATTTAAACACTATTAAAATTCTTTGGTGCTGAGGTTGGTTTTGGGGTTTTTTTTCAGAGGAAAATAAGTAGTATTCTTTCTGACTAGGCTTGCAGATTCTCTATCTCCACTGCAATAATTTTTCCTTGTGGTACTGAGCCACCTCTGCAGAACACTCAGCATGCTCAGGAGAGAATCCTTTCCTTGGGGAACTCAGAGGCCAAATAGGTAGAATTTTTGCTATCTCCTTAGGAAAAGAGTACACTACATTTCCCAACTGATGTGGCATCTTGAGTGGATTTTGGTCAAAATATTTAAGCAATACTTGTTAAAGTTTCAGGACCTGAGAAGACAGACCTGTGACAAGCCACACAGAAAACAGCACATGAGAGATCTTATTAGAGGTGAAAGCTTCCAACACTATGGAAGGAAAAGATTAAGACCAACTAACCATCTCATGAAGATAAAATCTGTCTTTTCCCCTATACCTTAGACAATGCTTTCAAAGCAACTAAGTCCTTTGAAACCCAGCATAGATATCTTCCTTGGTGCTGGAGTCAAAAAGCAGATCATAGCTGGTCAGGCTGCAAGAAATAGTGCTTATGTGCTTCTCCTTATATGTATCAGTGTATATTGATGTGATCATCAAAGAAGAGAGCTAATTTGTCAAGAATTTAGAATCATAGAATAGTTTGGATTGGAAGGGACCTTTAAGATCATCTAATTCCAATCCCCCTGCCATGCAATAATCCTTAAGCAGAGTTAATTATTACAGTGCATTGTTGAGTTTTAGGGTAGCTCACATCACATAAACTAGAAAAAAAACACTAAAACCAGAAGAAAAGAAAAAAAATAATTCTGGGTCACTGAGATGCTTAAGAGATTGCAGTTCTTTTATTCAGCTGGACCTCATCTCACTGTCGTACCAACACTTTGTCAGCATCTGCCCCTAGTGAATAAGAGTAAACAGTTACTGATAACCATGGTACTCACAGCTGGAATCGTGCTTCTTCACAGAAGCTTCAGTGATCTTTCAATTTCTAGTTCTCATTTTTGCAGTTAAACTTGACTCATGCAAAGTTGGAAAATTCAAAGTGCAGCTGTATTTTTTTTTAACCAGCAGAACTCAGACTTCAAACCCAGACTGTTACTTATTTTCTAAACATATATTTATGAATTTTAAGCAAATACATTATTTTACAGGGGGGCTTTTTGCCATGGTTATTGAATGCTGATGTCAGTAAAATTGATCTGGAGAGGATATTAAGCCTGAGCAAAGAGTAACTGCTGCTGGAGCATACGTTCATGATGACTGCTATTATATCTGTCCAGCTGTGAAAATGAGGGGCTGTATATAAACACATATACATATTAATGTGTGTATATATATATATTTAAGTAAACCTGATGATTGCACGAATTGCAATTGTCAGAGATGGTGGGAGTACCAAAGCTATTAAATTATGATGTTATCATACATTTTGCCTGATGTTATACTCTGTAATAAAAAAACTGTTCACTCTCTATGGGAAGCCCAGGCAAGTTTCACAGAAGCAGCAAGACAGAAGGCAAACCTTTCTGCATAGCCACATAGTTTTTCTTGGATTATGTTCAAATGAAAATGAAAACAAATTCGCATACCCAGGAAGCTGCAGCAAACTGTGGATGTCAGCTCTGAGTCCATCCCTGTGTGTGTTGTCAGTGGAAGCCTCAGTTCAGGAAACTCTCAGCACATGCACAAACTCCTTTTCAAATTCTGTGGACCCTTTGGGGATAGAAATCCTGAGACTTAAGAAGGATGAAAGAATGCAAAAAAGAAACTGCAAATATCATCTTCCTTGCAGGATACTTTACCAAAAGTGGAAAACAATATAAATGCCATGTGTATACCCTTACTGTGGTATATAACTATAGTTTTGGGGGAAAACGAAAAAAGGCTTGGGGAAATTGCTCCAGGAGGAGCTACCTCAGAGAATAAAATGAAGGACAAAAACATGCTTGCTCTTTGTAATGAAGTATTTATTAATGGTGGCTCTCCCACAGAGTACTCAGGTTTTTCAGAGGATTGTACCTTTGTACTGGGGGTAGACCAGCCACCTTTTGCATCCACCTCAGGAGCAGCAGCAGTGGTAACAGGCACAGCACCTCCGAGAAGCAATTAGAGACTTAATCCATTGCACAAGTTTTGTGGTTCATCACCCATCGATACACCTTCTCACTTAATCAAGGTGGTTTCTATCCATTTGTAACTGAAATGCACATATATCTCATTATCCCATGATGCCATATGTCCTGCCCCAGACAAGGAAATGGGTGGTAAAGCCACCCTTGGGCTACTCAAATTGAATCACTTGTCCAATGGGACCTGGGGATGCAAGCATTTATTCCATCTTGAAGCAAGCCAGGGTTCCCTCCCTTTTCTGTTCACCAGAAGGGCATAGCTATAGCCTGTCAAGCTCAGTTTTGGGAGCTGGAAATAATCATGCTCCCTAAAGTTTGGGGCCAAGGGATGCCCTCCACAAGCTGAAGGGGATCTGGCATGTCTCCCTGACGATGGAGGCAGTCACCATGGTAACCTCGGGACTGCACACATCAACAGATTTTAACATGTTGGCAGTTTGAGCAGTGACTGTTGAGGCATTCCAATTAGGCTGGATATTTACACGTTTAAAGGTATCAAACACCTGAAATAAAAAAGATCTATCCCAGAGAGCCTAAGCAGTGCCAAATTAGAAAATAAGCCCTAAATACAGCTTCAACAGAGGCACATATGAAAAAAAAAATTAAATACAAGGAATAAAGAGGAGCAGAAAAGGAAAATGGAACTCCCAAAACAAACAAGTCACTGACAGCAGTGAGTGACACTGCTCTGCTCCATCCCTTGCCATGAGTGAAGTGTGGAGAAGGAGCCACAGCCAGGAACCATCTCATCCAGATCCTTCAGCTCCCTGCACAGATCTGACTGCAGCTGGCCTTCACCTGTGAACTACAATTGGTTGAGTGATCTTTTTGTCCCTCTGCTTGGTACCTTTATCTGCTGACACCCTATTTCCAGGCATTGTGACTGACTACATGTGGGAGCAGCTGGGAAGAAGATGGAGGTTACAACAGCAGGGCCAGAGGCATTAAATATGGGACTTTGTCTCCTGGGATGTCAGCATGAATCTGTGGGGTACATGCTCTTAGGCTAAGAACATCAGCTTTGACCTGTACCAGTGCTGATATTTAAACAATTGTTAAGTGTCATATTTAACCACGCCTGGAAGCACAAAAAGCAGTTCACACCTCTCAGACCTTTTGTTTTACAGAATAATCATGTTTACACCTAATTCAGGTTTTCAGGATGTTTATTTACAGCTGGCTAAAGCCAGAGATGTGAAGACAGACTCCCCCAAACAATAAAGTGGTACTAATCAAAAAGGTCTATTGCAAGCTTTGATCTAGGAGCATAGTTGTGTTTCCAAATGGTGCAATCTCCATGTCCGCAGAGTATGGCATCCCTCCTGCTGCAATTAGGAAGATGACTGGTCATACCTCCCAATCAAGGAAATATGAAATAATTTAGTCACACCATGTGAGCCTCTCCAAGCAGGCAGGTGAGAGGAAAGATCCATGGTCACAGACATGAGCTTCAAATTTGTGACTGCTCTTCTTTCAGCTTTGTCAATGTGCCAGACCTCATTTTGGCAGAGCCCTCTCTTGCCCTGTTCCAACTGCAGTTCCCACTTGGCCTTCTCTCCAGAACTTCTGCACTCCTACCACTGCTAATACACAGAATCCACTTGGGCTTTTTCTGTCAAGTGCAGACTTAATGCCCTCCATCCCATAGCAGCCTGCCACACATGGCTAATGCCTGTACCTTTGCTGTTGCTTGCTTACTGCCCTGAACTTCCCTTCTAGGTGTCTTGGGCACTTCCCTCTTCCAAAATCATCTATGCACCTTCCAATTTCTTAACATCAGTAATTTCCCATCTAGATCACTCCTCTACTTTATCTTGATTGGACAATGTGTGTCCTCACCTCACTGCTTGACTCACCTCTCAAACCCTCCCTTCTCCTGCTTGTTTTTTTCTTGACATCCAGCATCACACTTCAGCCTCCCTAGAGAGAAGTGATGAAAACAGAGCTGCTTTTCAACCTTTTGACCTTCCCTTCTGCTTCCTCCTCTACAATCTCTTGTCTTTCTAAAAGGCAGGAGTGTTTTATCCTCCCCTTTAGTCCTTCTATCCATTCATCTCATCTACCCTTTTCTCAGTGTTTCCTGGATCTTTCCTCTTTCTGCAGAAAGATGTCCAGAAGCCCCACCTTAGGAAGCACCCTGACTTTTGATTGATCTGGTCTCTTCAAGTAGGGGCTCTCTGTCCTTCCACCACCACACTTATGACGTCAACTATGCATCCAGCCAACCACTGCCTGGAGCTGTTCTCTAATTGCATCTTGGATGATGTCCTCCCTTGCACTTGGCAGAAACACTTCTTGCTATAGTTTCTAACTCTACCTCATCATGGCCAAAGGTTGGGGCATTGCTCTGCCTTGAGTCTCCTTGACCCAGAAATCATCCATAAAGCACATGACTGAGGGCAATTCACAGGCTGATATCCCTTCTCTCAGTCTGCCAACCTCATAACCGTAGCCACCCTGCCTCTTACACCTTTTTTACCTATCATTTCAAACCCAAAAGATTAAAAATATCCAGAGTTCCTTAACCCTTTTGATAGCCTCTTTTGATTCATTCTAGTTATTCACAAGTTAGTCTCTGCTCATACCTCTATGCTACTATCTGTGCATTATATTTGGCATGCATCTCTTTATATTCTTGTTTCCTGCCTCTAGCCAAGTCACATAGTTTGTCTTTGCATGGTATCTCATGCTGCTATAATTCTCCTGCATCTTCATCACTGCAAGATTTTTTTATCTGGCCTCCTTACTCTTATTCACTCAGGGTATTCCTAGAGGGTCAGTGATTCTTGACCATTGTTTTGACCTCATGCTTTTTTCTTCCACTCTTTTCTATTTCCTTGTTTCACTGGATGTGGACTGTCTGTCTGAAATGTTCAAGCTTACCATCCCCATACTAAGGTCTCAAGCTCTGTATCAAAAAATACTAAATTTTCAATATGGCACTCTTTCCAGGAGTTTTTTCTCCAATAAAAATGTCTCCATATAGACTCCTAGTTATCCTCCTTTAAATCTTTAAAACTCTTCTTTATCATGACTTCTATGTAAAACCTGCTGCTAGAGGACAAATGAGATCTCTGCATGTCACACTGACCAGTACCATCCATGGGTTTATGGGGGGCTCCATCACCTGCCTCTGTCTGCCTTGTTGTTTTTTTATTCACACTGTGAACTTCTCAGGAAAGAGGAAATGTTTCATCTTTACTCAGAGTGACCTTGGGTTGTTATATGTCTAACTGGCATGCAAATAACACCATTATATTTGTAAAGAAAAAGTAATGTAAAATCAAAAATAGTCAGTATTTTTATCAAACATCTCCAAAAAGAATAAACACAAATTATTAATGAACTCCTTTTTACTCTAAAACACGATCTTTCTTTCCACATACCTTTCCTGCTTAATTAACTACAATGTCAATAAGCCAATAAAATTATGGAAAGCTTCATCTACATAATCAAATCTATTTAAAATCAATCTAATTAAATCGATGCATACCTCTAATGTAGACATTTAAATAAGTGGAATCCTTACATACACTGTTTTTAGCTAGCATTGATAAACCACTATAAACTGATTTAAGCAAAGGATTAAATTGGTTTATGCACATCTAATTAAGATGTTGTGCTGGTTTAACTGGATCCACATTAAATAGATTTCTTGAAAGTGGTGCAAGGTTTTTTTTTTTTGTATAAACAAAGCTTTGGCTTCCATTCTCTTTGGTTCCCTTGCACATCCTGTGTCATGGTCTTCAGGCCACTCACTGATGGTGTATGAAGAGCTGGCAGATCACACGCTGCTAATGACCCCAAGCTTGTTTCCAGCCTTTCACTCTCTTTATTGCTAGAGGAACTTCAGGTCAGTAAAAACAGCAGGACAGAAGGAGAATCAGTCAACCTAAGCTGACCTCTATCTCAGCAAGTCCCTGATCTGATGAGGCTGTGTGAGTGACCCCAATGAATGCCTCTCCTAACGTTTTTTAGTGCTCATCTTCCCACAGCTCTCAGATCCTCTCCTGTGAAAATTCTGTATGATTCAGTTGAATTGTGGGATGGCTCATTTAATACCAGAATGGCACTATGCTTGCTCCCCTGAAAGCCATATGAGAACCTGCATTGTTTCTCCAGATTCAGTGAGCATGAGGATCACTGTCGGATGAAAAGAGAGAGGCCTTGGAATTTGTAGACTCTACTCTTTGTGTTTTCTTATGAACACTAGAAATAATTCTCTTTCATACTCACTGGGCTGCAGGTCCACTGGACACTTTCAAATACATCTTTTTAATTCTCAGATCAATTCAATAGCAGATCAATTCAATTTTCGAGGTTATTAAGGAAAGGAGAAGAAGAAGTCACTTTTGGGACAATCTTCTTGTCACATTATCCTAGCTATTGTATTTGATCTGTATTATCCTGCATCCAAGGGCTTTTTTTGACTCAGCTGTAACCTTTCAGAGCTTCTGAATGAAGACAAGGAAAGTCGGGAATTAATTTTTATGCTAAGGCTTTCTCAGCCTTTTCAATAGCAACATTTCTTAACCTATAATTTGGCATAATATTGTGGGGTGCATCATGCTGTGGAACTAACTGTTCTTAAATTGTTCTATTTTAATGAGTGAATTTCTCCATTTTAAGGTTATGTCATGGTGAAAAACAGTCTTAATTTCAATGAAACAAATATTTTTCTCTCTTTGTGTTTCTGTGGTGAATGTGTCAGCCTAAAGCCTTGAGGGTGCCGCTCTTTTTTGCAACAGAATGTCTCACTCATAATTTAATCATTCAGTTGCACAAAGTAAATCTGTAGCCCAAATTACTCTGAAGTGGCTGCCTAGCAGGAGGGACATTTATGTCCATCACACTTTCTTCTCAAAGCAGTGGCTAAGCACAACTAGGCGATGAGGCACAATTTTACAGCTTGAGCTTTTAGGGAGGTCATTAGACTGATCAAGGACCTAAAGATGATGAAAAGGTGAGTGTTGGATCCCTTTCAAGCTTATCAAAACATGGCTGCCTCTGTTATTTTCAGGGAAAAACCCACAAGCTGCACAAAACTGGGGGGTTCATAGGTCAGGTGCTAACAAGGCCAAAGACAGCAGTGATAAGACTCAGTATTTTTTTCTCAATGCTATTGTCTTAGTCTGTGCTTGCATGATACTTCTAACCTTCTTGACAACATACGCTTAATACAAAATGATCTGAAGAGCTATTTAACCTTGTCACTTTGCACACAAGCAGAGATTTATGTCTGCAGAACAGGAAATTCACTCTAATGGCAAACGTCTTGTCCCATTAAATGGGCTGTTGAGCACTGCTCAACTTACTCAGAAGGAGTTAAAATCCCCATGTTGCTTACTATGATGCATTACAGTGATTACCTCCTGCTTGTTTGAACTGGGTTTTCTTTGCCAGGAGAGGCTGTTTAGACCTATAAAACAACAGGTGATGGACCCCAGAAATCAGATAATTGAAGCATACAGTTCATCCTGCTACACAAAAAATGATTGCCTTTATGAGTTTGCCCTGTTCAAGGCAGCAATCTTAGCTGTAAACCTAAGCACACACTTATAGTGGGATGCTAGTGAGGGTACAATTAATTTGGGAGTAAATCCTGCATTCAGATCTAGCCAAATGGTTATTTACTCAAATATTCCAACAAGATTGGGTCACTTCTGTAGGAATTCTGCTTATATCTGCAGCATAAACACACGCACCTGAGAACAGCACACATACTTGTAATCTGCACTTTCTTTTTAAATCCCCCAGCTGCACACTAACAAATGTCATCACATTCAACAGATGGAAAATCAGGTAGGCAAAACACAGAAACCTTTTTGAAAATCCGCCAAAACATCTCAAGATCTAGCTGCCATTTAGCACACAGACTGTTTCATGTGACAAGGATGAAGACAAAAACCATGCAAAGTGAACAGCTCTGCCTGGATACGTGTCTAACCAATTCATCTGAATCCTCAGTTGTAGAAGAAACCATGATTATCAGAGTCCTCAGTAAAAACTAAATATAGATCAATAAATGCTCTGTAAGCTGATGGAACAAATCTTAACAGAGAATCAAGATTTATGCTAACCTGAGAGGGCTCATTAGCAAGGATGCTTTCATATTCAGTGTCTCCTACTTAAGGGCACATTCTATAACATTCCCTTTATGAAAGAAAAGCCTAACTTCAGTGCAGCAAGTCCCTGGTAGGGGTAGAGTCCTTCCCCTGTGCTCACCTCACAGAAAGTTGTTACCTATCTCCACTCCAATACTTCAGACTTAGACAATATTTAGAAATGTCACCCGCAGCTTCTAAAACCTGTTGACCTTCAGCCCACTGTGTTATTTGGAAATATGTCCTTTCAAAAATTTCTCATATATAAACAGTTATGGAAAAGTTTCCAGCTTGGATACAGTGTGCTTTCAAAAAATTAATTTAAGTGTAATTTTTAACCTCTAGTCTAAGTAAATTGCCTTTTGATGCGATCATTATGCACTGTATAAGTGATACCATAGAAACACTATATATATATATATGTGAAAGTAATGCAGATATTTCTGTATATAAATGCATATTTATCTGTAGACATATAAATACCTACCATTAAAAACAAAACAAGAGTTCCATCAGTTTGGTGCATGACTATGTAGGCACTTTCTGTTCCAAGGGCTGCTAGAAGGTATGAAACTTTGACACTGGGATTTATTTGGGAAATAAAACGCTGAAAATCCTAGTGTTCATTGCATCCAGTGGGATTTTTTCCATGCTCTTCTCACTCTTCAATGCTGCTTCTAAACCACAGTAGCTATTTTACTGTACCCTTAACCTTCAAATCCTGAGTTTATTATAATAATTTGCCTTCTGGCTCACTGCCATATCCTCTGTGCAATGCAAGAACCCTCTTTTATTGATACCTCTGGAAGTTTCTTTGTGGACAGGAGCACTGGAAATCCACCATACAATAAGCTTTTTTAGCTTTCATTCAACAGTACAGCACCTGAAATTCCAGTACTTTATCTCAAACTTAGAAATTTTCAGGACTAAAAGGCATTTGATTGTTTGTGGGGTTTTTTTATTGTTCTTATGACTGTCACTAGATGCTGCAGTGGAAAGGGAGAAGCTGTCTAATGCAGCCTCTCTGAGCATGTCATCCCAACTCCTGTTTGTAAGAGAGCAGTTTTAGCCATTGGATCCTAAAGCTTTATATTCCTGGGAGCATTATCCTTAAGTATAACCACTCCTGATAGTCTTTTGCATATAAATGTGCAATCTGAAAGTTGATCAATTCTTGGTCTCAGTCATTTAACCAAATTTTCACATTTTATTTTTGTGAAAAACTCCTTTTGCCACTTTTAAGTTTACCAGCTTTTGATTTCAATGACTATTTTATCAGTTGGGGAAGAGATGCTTCCATTCAACTTCTTCTATGCTGTTAATTCTTTCACAGAACTGTCTTGAGCTCTCTTGTTTATCTTCTTTCCAAGTGAATCGTCTTAATTTCCAGCACACAGTTACATTATATACTATAACACCAGCATCTAAGAAGGAACAGATAGAGAACACAAAAACGAATCCTGAATTTAAGCACACAGTCTGTGCCATCTGCCATAAATTGTAAGAAGTCAATTAAAAAGTTCTTTAGCCAGTATCAGTAATGTGTAATGGGAGCATTTACTTGATTGCTAATGGCTGGGTTTACATGATGTCTCGAAGCATCAGTTGTGAGAGCTGACAGCGTTAGGACTCTGATTATCACTATAAATTAAGTTTATGTTGATATAATTAGCAGTTGCAAGCTAAAGTAATATTTATATTGATCCTAGTAAAATCAATGATGCACCAGTGAAAACATGCTCCAGAAGTGCATGTGGACTGTGCTATGGGATTCTAGCTGTCTGTTTGTTCTAGCAGGCAGGAAGATGGAGAAGCCTAGCAGTGTATCTAGTGCTCTGTAGAGGCCAAGCCTGCTCTTTTCTGTTCTTTCTCTGGGCAAGGGGGATGGAGAAAGCCCCAGAGAAACCAGCCCCAAGAATGGCAGGGTAACTGAACAAATAGCTGGGTGTGATGTTTACATGTGTTTGCTTTAGTTCTTCTCCAACATGCATTAACAGAGTGCTGACTAGGTTGATTTTGCTGTGCTAAAAGTTGTTCTCACTGAGCCCATCACATAAAGATCAGGAAGAGGGGGGAGCCTTACCACTGTCTAGGAGCACAAGAGGCAAGATAAGAGGCCACACTCCTGTCTCTGTCTTGCACTGGTGTTTAGTTTGCTCAGGAGAGAGAGCTACTTCTTGAACCCGTATCATTGGTTATTTGGATTGCTTCTGCTCTCTGAGAAAGCTGTCTCTTTGTTTATCAGGAGTTTAAAACTTAGTGCTTTTGGGTCTCCAGAATGTCTCGCAAGATGTCCTTTCACTTCAGTACATACCCCAGTGCTGGCAGAAGTTTATATTAAACCTCAGCTTAATTGCACTCTATAAATAACATTTGTACTGGAGGAATAGCCATAGGCCCCAGTTAATCTGGGGCCCTCTGGTGCCAGCCCCTGTACAAAGAGTGAGCTAATAATAGGTCTTAGAGCAAACAACTTTGTGTCTTAATTCCAGGTACATGAGGTATGGGATTTGCTCCAACAAGTTGCAAGTTACATTTCTCTGAGGGGCTGAGACAAGGGGAACTGTGATGTCACTAGAAAACCCTGTTGAGGGCCCAGAGTTCTTCTGTAAGAACCAGCAGCAGATTCATCCCTTGGATCCTGGGCTGAAGGCACCTGCTGGCAGAGCAGTCCCTACCTGGGCAGCAGGTCACCCCAAGCCCAGGAGCTCAGCTTAGGCTAGGCTTTGCCTTTGGATAAGACCTTGAGTTTCATAATGCCTGAACAAAAGATGTAGCAGTGTCTTTTTTTTTTTTATTTCTTAATGCTACAGTGTGATGCATGAAGAAGAAATTATCAAAAACCCCTCCCCCACACCAAACAAGCCACAACGCGTAATTATTTTAAATTAAAACAGCTAAAAAGCAAAACAACAACAACAATTGGACTGAGCACACTCTTTGAATTGGAACAAAAACAGGAAGCTAAACTCTGCTGGCTGAACTCCACCGAAGTCAATGTTTTGCCAGCAAAGAATTTGGCTTTGACTTTCCCAACAGCAATAATAAAGCAATGGATTTATTGCCTAAGTAAAAGAGCAGACACCACTCTTTTGCTTAGGCAATATTTCAGCGCTCTGCTCCCAAAGTCTTCCTTCAGGTGAACCTGTGCAATCATGATGATATACTGCTAGTCCCTAAGGAACATGCTGATGATGGGCAAGTGAACCAAACCAGTAAAATCAACTTCAGTCAAAACAGAAATCTATGATCTGACAGATAAATCCATGGCTGTGACAGTGAGAGGACTTACAATGTTCCTGCCAATTTTAACTATGTGTAAAGGTGTGATTTGGATAAAGGGATACCATCTACTTCTAACTAGCTGAAATAGAAATAATCACTTTTTTCCATTATATGTCTGCACCAGCACAATTCATGTCATACTCACAGAAGCAGCTCTGACACGAGCCCAGTGTTCATGTCGCCAGTTCCATTGCACAGCCCACATAATGAGGTTTTCTGCCTGCATCTGCTCTTCTCCTTGGCCAGCACATTTATTGTTTCACCATTGTTCGCAAAGTCTGAGCTTTGCTCAGGAGTCTGAGGGTCTCGCATGGCTCTTTACGAGTAAACTCCCAGAATGTGGGGCAAGTGGAGGTCTTCATTGAAAATACAGAATATCCAATCTGGTTTTGCCTAGTGAGACAGTAAAAAGCACAGCTGTCCATGGGTGCAGGAATGCAAACACTAATTCTCATGTTGTGGAGGCTGATGAACTCCTTGGAGACAACACATGTGGTGCGAATGGGGGCATGTGGGACATGGCTCAGGCAAGAGTCTGGCACTGCCATAGTTCCTGTGGCTCAGACAGAAGCAGGAACAGACAATGTGTAATTTGGCTGTAGTCCCACCCTGTTATCAGCAGTACCCCCATCTGGAGTGGAGCAGTCATCAGTATCTACTGAGTCATCAGGGGTCTGATGGGGGGTCTGCTGATTGCAAACTCCACTTTTCAGACAACAAGGCCACTGATAATATTGGGAAATTATGATTTCAACTCTTTCAAGATCCATAGAGTTTTATTCTCTCACTTAAAACATAACCAGGGGAGAAATTCTGAGCCTTGTTAATAAGGAAGACCCTTCTAAAGTGTTGCACTGTCAATATAAAACTGCAGAATAAATGGCAGCTTTAGACTATTAGCACGTTTTAATCATGTTTTAAAACGCAGTCTTACTTTTATCCTTGCTAATGAAAGGCAGATAATTGAGGATGGACCAAGTAATAAACCAAAGGAGGGATGTGACCCTCTTCTATGGGGCTGGTGACACCTCTTCAGGAGGTCTGACTCTGTATTGGCCACCAGTGGTTCTGCGGTGAGAGGGGTAACTGGCTACTTCATAGGTAGTTAATCTTTCCACAAGCAAAGGGATATGCCAGCATTTAGATGCTACTTTTAGGTGTTATGATCAATGAAAGTGTTTTTAGATTGCTAAGGATCCCTTGCTGCAATAACTAAAGATATTTCAGATCCCCAGCCAGTTGTTACACTCTTCACTGGAGTCTTATATAGACACTGCCTTGTTGCAGCTTAGACTCAAAGGCTATCTCCTAACACAGCAAATTAAACTTCTTCCTCTGCTAGTAAGCAGGTAGGAGCAGAGGGTGGCAAACATGCTGTGCTTCACAAGGCAGCCTGGTGCTCCTGCATCCCTGCAAACCAGCCTTTTCAAGTGCTCCAAACTGTTTGGGTTTCTCCTACTGATGCCTGCAGTAGTCCCAGCAATCCTTGTCTATCAAATGTGCAACACAAAACTTATTGCACTTTGCAAAGAGAAACAGAATCACTTTATCACAGAATAGATTTGGTTTAATGTTCATATACTCCACACCCCTGCAGTGAGCAATGAGATCTTCAGCTAGATCAGATTACTCAGCCCCATCCTACCTGACCATGAATATTAGCAAAGATGGGGTGTCTACCACCTCTTGAGGCAACCTCTTCCAGTGTTTTAGCACTGTCAGTGTAAAAAAATTTCTTCTTTCTATTTAGTCTAAATCTACCCTCTTTCAGTTTAAAATCATCACCCCTTGTCCTCTTGCACAGGCTGTGCTAAAAAGTTTGTCCTAATTTTTCTTATAATTTCTCTTTCAGTACTGGAAGTTCTCCCCTCAGCTTCCTTCCCTCCAGGATGAACAACCCCAACTTTCCCAGCCTGTTCTTATAGCAGAAGTGTTCCATCCCTCTGATTATTTTTGTGGACCTTCTCTAGACCCACTCCAACTGGTCCATGTCTTTCCTGTGCTGGGAGCTCCAGAGCTAACACAGCGTGGAAGTGGTAGGTCTCCACTGTGTAGCTGATTATTCATGCACACTAAATACATGATAAAAATGTTGTACTGATATATGAGGGTAATCACAAACCATTTCCTGCTTATGAAGGAGTTGGAAGGATGTCTATAAACAGAAACCAGTGTGACCCCAGTGTCCTTTACTCTCCTTCCATATCTCAGCGGTGAGACATGATATGTTCCAGAGATGGAAAATGAAGAAAAGACATAGACATAGACACACACACATTCATCATGCAGAATACTTGGCTGGTATATAGCATTTTCTGTGACTAAAGTGTGGAGGCCAAAGTAGGTAAATTTAGGACTAAAATAATTCTTGATTTCTAAATAAAACACAGATGAGAAAATGCCCAGTCCTGTATAGAGAGTAAGTTCCTGCCTAAATAGGGACAAACAGAAACAACTATGGCAAACTGACTTGGTGTGGCAGACAGTTCCCACAGTCAGGAGGAGCCTCCGTTCTGTTGCTGTGCAGATATTTATCCAGAAGATGTTCATGAGCATCTCTAAGGATCTGTTTATACTTGGAAGCTGTCATTACTCATCTCTGGATTAAATATGACTTTGTGTGGGGATAAAAAGCTTTTTCCTTCCAAATCACAAATATCTGACTTTTTTTCCTTATCCTTTTTTTTTCCTCCCTCAAGTGATGTAGTCTTGGCCTGTTCTAGCTCACTGCTGGGAGAATGTGTGTTTTTCATTAAAGGAAGATCCTTTGCAACAGGCTGAAGATGGACACCATGTCATTTTCTGCAAATGGCTTTGCTTCTGACAGTCATCTCTCTGTCACTGCACACAGCATACTCCCCCAGCCTGTTTACCTTTTTGTTTGCCTCCAGATTTTCAAAGCTGGGAGGATGACGAAGGGCTGCACGAGGAGGAAGAAATGGAGGGCTTGAGGGCTCATAACTTGGTGCCAGGCACTTTGCCATCAGGAAGGGCAAAGTGTGTAATCTCCACCCCTTGCCCCACTATCTGCCTTTATACAAAAGCCCTTTTCCCAGGAGAATGAAAAGGCATTTTATAAATACAATTACGAAACTGTTGGGATCAATACCATGAGGCAGATGGATAGCTCAGCAGAAACAGATAGATTAGATGGCGAGATAAAATAGATTAGTCAAATTGATCGGGGGCCAGTGAGATAAGGTCCTTCTGGAGCAGACAGCAATGGTGCGTGGTAAGGATGCCTCCGTGACCCCTGCTCCCCTCTGCTGCTTTCAGGTCTCCTCTCCCTTCGTCCTGCTTCATGCTACACTGAACCTGAAGAGAAGCAAAAAAAAAATGAAAAGAAAAGAAAAAGCAGTGATAAACACAGCTAGGCATCTCAAAGCCCTTTCCTCCCCATCCTCCCTTCCAGCCGCCAAGCTGGAGCTTGCAGCTGGGTGCTTTTCTTTTCCTTTCTAAGTTGGGGTCCTAAAGTTTGCCACTGACAAGAGGAACAATAGAAGGAGCTGGGAGCTGTGGCTTTGAGTCCAACAAAAACGAGGCCTCCCCTTCCCAAGGCGAAGTGAGGTTTAAGAGTACTGGCTTGAATTTTCTAGGCACATCTAGGAGAATTGCACAAAACCATGTTTTACTAGGAGGCTCGGTGGAGAGGTGTGTGTTGCATACACATATTGTAAGCACACTGGCATTTCCTTTTCAATGCAACACCTCTGCCCACACACATCCATCTAGCAAGACTGTTGGGAATGACAAATCTGCTCAAAATCATAGCTGTCCATCAAAACCCAAGGAAGTAATAGCTCATGCTCCCCGTATATCACACAGCAAATTTACCATTGCAGGAGAAATCTTAACTTCTGGAACACTTCTGAGTGCTACATTTCACAGTCTCCACGGCTATATATTTAAATTCCTTCTACTCCTTTTTTTTTAACCCCCCAAGGAAACAAAGAAGAGAAAATGAAAAACCCAGAGACAGACTGTTTTTATAAAAGCAGTTCCATCAGTGGTGCTTGTAAATTCTTTTACCTTTGGCTGTTTGGCTCACATGACCGATGTGCCACATATTACAAAAAAACCAGCCTTGAGAGGAGAACAAATATGTCACTTTTTTCAGTCTCAAACTGCCTCTGCCCTATGGCTTGTGCCAGAGCCAGGAATACAAGGATGGGCATCCAGTGAGCCTGTGAGGAAATAGCTCAGCCTTGTTTTATGCCCTGAAAGAGTGACACCTTTGTGAGCAGCTTTTGCCAAAAAGATCAGGGCTCATTTTCCTGATAAACTTAATGAAGTTCCCTATTTTATGCTACAGCAGCCCATGGAGTTGTGCTGCTCTCTCTGCCCTCCTTGCTGTTCATGTCTGCAGGCTGCTGATTCTTCTTTTCCTTGACCTCATGGTCAAGGGGCTCAGCTGGGAGAAAACTGTGTTGCAAGAAGAGAGGCTCTCGGTGCTGGTTCGGCCCTCTGAGGTGGCTGCAGGCTCAGACAGAGCTGGACGGGAGAGGATGGGTAGCCAGGGACAAGAGAGGCAAGAGAATAATAACATTGCCCATTTGAGCAGCTCATAGGTGATTAATTCAGCTTAGCTATGGCCTTAAGTGACACCATAAGCCTTGAAGGGCCCAAAGCAGGTGTCTAGCATAATGAATTGATAAAATCTACTCCAGTCTTGCAATAAGAGCTTTTATTCCCTTAAATAATGGCATAAGCTAGAAAATTTGAAGTTTTCTTATGTCTAATTTCCTTAGAAAGAAAGATTGAGTTTACTAAAGTTTCTCTTTGAAAGGAAAGACTAGACATGAAAATGTCCCAAGTGAAAAAACTTCTATCCAGAAATCTTAAAACAACAGATTTTAGGCACACAAGAGACCCTTCTCTAGAGTCTTGCAGCAAGATAGGATCAGCTGTGCTCAGAGTCTTCCTTGACAAACATTTCTCTGGCCTCCAAAGGTGAAGACATTGCCCTAAGAAAATAATAGCCAGAATTCTCATGCTTCCATTCTCCCTTAGGGCTTAGGCAGTTCAGACCACATATCCCAAAATATATGCAGTTCCTGTGACCAGAGACAGGACCTGCTTTAATCTAGAAAACTCTGTGAAGAGCACTGCAGAAAACCTGGTACTTCTGGATAGTCAAAGCCCTTCAGCAACACAGGTTCGCTGAGAAATTCACAGTGTGACAGAGCAGACATAGTGAAGTGCATTTGAAGGACCAGTCTAAGTATTTTTGGGTTTTCATAATCATCTAGGTTGGAAGGAACCTTTCAGATCATCAAGTCCAAAAATCAACACAAGTTCTGACAGACCTCATACCTGGACAGGGACTTTAATCCTTACCCCTCAGATTACAAGTTTGATGCTCTCAGAACTGAGCTACACACCCTGGTTCTGACACCCAGCTTTGCTTTTCCAGTGTTAACTGTCTCTGTTCTATCTAACAGGCAGTGACATGTAGGAAGCCCACAGCAATCACTCCACATGACATATCACACATATGGATTGCTCCAGTCTCTTGCTGGTGGAAAAGTTCACACATCAGTAACTTTGGTTACTGGCTGACTTGAGCAGCTGGTAGCCCAGAAGGTATGGAACATAGCTTTTGCCTGTGGGCAGAGCAGAAGTATGCAATGAGTCTCCACATGATCAGCAGAGTTGCTTCTTGGCTGGTGCTGAGTGGCAGAGCAGCATTTTATTCACCAGAATTTAAGCTACAAAGAACTCATTACATTATATTAAAAATGGTATTCATATCTGGTTGTATAATGCATTGAAACTCTCCCCCCCTGTACAAATATGGATTCTATCTGCTTCAGAGCAGTTAATATACCAAAAAGGTTTCGTTAGGGAAAAAAAAAAGAAAGGCTAGTCAGCTGTTCAAAGGTGTGACATCTATGAGAGAAGCCAAGTCAGAGAAGTGTAAGTGTCTAAAGTGGCCAAGTTAAACAAGATACAATTAAAGTCACTGCTTCCCTGCCATCTCCCCAAAACTTCCCAGTGAGGTTTTATGAGTCCTTGGGGACTAGGTTAGCCCTAATTGTATCTTGTTTGACTTGGCCAATTAGACAGCAAACTCTTCTCAGAGCTGGCCCTGCCTGCAGATATCACACCTTCTTTACTTCTGACTGCTTTCTTCACTTTTTGAAGCAGACGTACCATATATTTTTATTAGCTCTTGGGAATTTGTTTCTAAAATGCTCTCTGGTTAATACTGATCACAACTATATGAAGAGTTTTTTAACTGTATGGCATCTCCCTGGAATAGTGGGAACTGTCATTCTGGGATGTGGTACTCTCACCCATAGATTCTTTAAAGAGTAGGACATTGATTGACTTTTCAGAAAGATATGGGAAAAGACCACTAACACCTCTGGCCTCAAGTCTCCATTCAGAGTAGGTGCAAAGGAAGAAGAATGTAAGGGAAGCGAGTGTGCACTCCAGACATTTAGGACTGACAAGAGCTGTTATTTTTCTTAGGAAGTAAAGGCTAATACCTGAGTGGAAGAAGAGGGAACTGTATTTCCTCTGGAATAAGCAAGCAGTGAGAGAAATGGCCTCCTTCCCCTAAAGATTACCAAAAGATGGAAGGAAAATATGGAATTTCAATAATTAATTGAGCTCAACACAGGGAATTTTATATGTCACTGCATTGATTAATAAAATACAATATTTTTAGAGGAAAACTGGTCTTCTCTCTGCAACAAAATTTCTGGGTTTGTTTTGATCTATTTTAAAGTGGAGGAAGTAGTCATTGTGGTCATGTGAACATCTCAAAGAAGTCTCTGAAACTTCAGATGCTCATTTAGTATTGAATTTTACTAGTAGCTACTTCATATTAACATAAGGACTACACACTGGACATAAGACCAGCCCCAAAAGTCCCTCTGGTTAGGGGAAACCCTTAACCGTCTATTACAGAATGATACACGAATACTTAACTCTTACAGAGGAACAAAGTAATCTTCCTCCTTTGGAGAGGGGGAAACAGGCAAAGTGCCCAGAAAGGCTGATGACAGAGACATACCAAGCCTCAAAGCAGCACCACATCACTATACTATTCCAGGAACAGGCACACCTTGAGGAACAACATGTTCTGCTCTTGGGCAGGAAAATAGAAATGGTCATCCACAGCTCTAACCCAAACTCTATGAAGAGTCATCTTGAACAACCATCTCCAACTAATTTTCATGTAAGTAACATAGGGACAAAGCTTCTGTAACTCACTAAGAAGTGGCAGCGGATAATATCTGCCCACTATCTTAAAAAAGCCAAGTGCCAGGCAAATGCATTGGGATGTGCCAACAACACACAGCACTTTCTGGGTACAAAAACCAGCACACACCTTCGTCCAGGGCTGCAGCACCAGAACAATCAGGCTCCTGACAAATGGTGAATGATTACGAAGCATTCTCCTCAGTAGTGCTTTGCCTTCTGTTTCTTAAAATCAGACTGCTACAGATTATCTCGATTAAGAGTTCATTTGGAAAGTTTTTACTGCTGTTAATTGAAGTTTCCTACACATTAGAATGCTAAAGAGTTAAAAAAAAAATCACACTTGAAAAGATGCCTAAGGAAGTATGCTAAGTAGTGCAAAATGGTAATGCTGCTGGAGTGCCTGTTGAGAGAACTTCACCCACTGATAGAGGGGAATCACCAGATGGCACTGTAACAACACATAGATTTCCAAATTCTTTCTCCAACTGGGCAAGAACTGTTGGGTTAATGAAGAAACAATACCTTCTTGTTGTTATTGTGAATAAGTACTTTTGGAGGAGGTGGTGGCAAAAGGGTGAGTTATGGTAGCTATTTCTTACCTAGCTTCACACAAAAATTCAGGTTGACCCGTGGATAGTAACTCCATACCTGCCCAAATGTTGCTTACGTAGCTCTGGTTTATGTGTTCATTTGAATCAAGAAAGTGCATTAACAAGCTCTCTGTCATCTCAGGTTCATCTTTTGCAGGATTTTGAAACGTTCTTTTACTAGGAAATTACTATATATATATAGCTTTAGATGTACACGTGTGTGTACAGAAACATACACATGCACATCATCTGAATTAATCAAAACACCAAGACTTCCCTCAGGTTATGAGGCAAGGCAGAGGCAGAACAAGAAATAGAAGCCAAGAAAACTCTCTAATAAACAGCTGTAACAGAAGTACCTTATTCATGCGTGAGTCACTAACACATACTTATTCTGATAACAAATAATGTGTTCTTGGAGAGAGTCTCAGTTTTGATTTATGTCTCAGTTTCAGTAAATAGGAGCTGCCAAATTTACCTATGTAAATTCCAGTGATCTCATATATTTTAATCAGGAGTTTTGGAAAAATTAGACAAAAGCAGCTTTTCTTCCCCCTCCCCTTATTTTTTTTTTTTCCTTTTACCTTAATAATGTGGTGCTCCAACATCAGGCTGTATTTTGAACTCTGCTGCAGTAGTGAGCACTTCTGAGACCTGTTTATGACAAGATACAATTAATACCAGGGAAGAACTAAAGGAGGTTTAAAAAAAAAAATACTGTACACATTTGAAGTTACATAACAATTTGGCCTCAATAAAACAGGTTGCCATCTGCAACTGATTTTATTCCTAGTTACAAAGGCCATCATTTGTCTCAGCAAAGAGGGAAAAATAGCTGTTAACATAGTCAAATGAGAGTGAAATTGGAAAGGACATGTATGTTAATGAGCATCCAAGTGCCCTACAGTGTGCAAAAGCAAGGAGGGGAAAAAAATATTCCCCTGATATTGTCAAAAAGCTAATGAATATTTGACATGGCAAGAAATGCCCTGAACCTGAAATCTGCTTTACATGAAGATACAGTTGTTTGCAGGATCAGGGGCTACCTCAGAGCACCTCGAGGGCAATACTAATTTCTTGGGAGGATATTAATTATTCATTTGCAATTTTGGAAATAATATTTCCTTGCAAAGAAAGATCTGATGAGGAGCAGCCATTAGCTGTTCACTAAGAGCATACCCTGGGTATGTTTGCTGTGGTGTCTGCATGTGGTGATGTGCCTAGCTAAATCCTTGGATGCATGAGCAAGTTGTTGATTCACCCCCTCAATGCAGAATGCATCATTGGGTTCATGAATAAGCAGAGAGAGTGTGCCACAATTCATGCAGGTTTCTGCAGCATGCACACCCATCAAAGCCAGAGGGATCGTATCAAACCTGAACAGAATTTGACCTAGCAGGTTTGCATTAGAGCTGTACTGCATGGTTTTGTGGAAAGGATTCCAAAATCAGTATCAAAACCCTTTCTGTTAAAGAAAGCTAATTGAAAATGAAGATTCGGGAGTTCCTTCTTGCCGACAGGCAAAAGCACTTGGACATAAAAACAACAAGAACTCACTGGCAGTGAGTTAAACAATGATAGACCCTTTTGAACAGAAAGTGCATAATCAGCAGGGCTGTTTTGAGGGCAAGAGATGTGCAAGAAGGACACCATTTGCTGGTCCCAGCAAAAAACTCTTCTTGCTCTGTGAATGCCCAGAACATTGCTATATATCACCACGAGCTGCCCACTGGAATCTTAGAAATTTTGTGTTCAGGCTTGGGGGTGCCTTGTAAATATGCACCAACAAGAGGAGCATGTTTGGCACTTCTTTGCCCTTTGTGAAAATCAAACCATCTCCATCAGTTTGGGAAACAGCATGGGAAGTTTGTTTCATACTACTATGCAAATGCATTTGCGGCAGCCTGAATTTGCAATGGATTTCTTGCCTGGGACACCTTCCATCTGCTGCAGTGGCAAAAGAAGAGCCATTTCAAGCTCAGAGAGACAGACTTAGGCAGGAGTTAAGCCTGGGAAGGCATTTCTACTTCTTTCCAAGTGATGCCACAAGCAGAAAGAGAGGTCTTGGATACACAACCAACCTAAAATGCACCATTATCTCCAAAGCAATTGTTTTGCCTAGTTGCTGAAAATCCAAATGGGGGTGAGTAATGTCTCAATCCAAGCAGCTCTATTGTTTTAAACATTTCTGTGTTTATTTCACCCCTTCCCATTCATTACATAAAGAAACACTGCGAGATAAACAAGAAGCATGAATAGTTGTGTGGAGCCTGCCAGAATTACCAAATACTTCATATTCTGGCCCCTGGGATGAATTCAGTCTGCAGACCACCTAACTAGAGAATGACCTGTATGTTGTGAATGATTTTGTCCAAGATTACAAAAACTTCTGAGTTAAATCATTTTGCACTGCTCTGCTAGCAAAATTTCCTCGGTATCCTTCTATTTTTTTTTTAAGATCACACTTTGCCAGGTGGTCTTGTGTTGGCACACCAGACAGCAGCTCATGGAAACACTGATTCAGTGGTGGTTGCAGTGCCTGCCAGGCAGTGTCTTTAGAGACTTTCTGGGTATCACTTCCGATAACTGGTGGCTGTCACTGTGGCAAAGGGTTGGGAAATAGAGAGTCTCACTCAGTAAAGTCTTTAATTAACACTGCTCTCAAGCCGTTGTGCAGTCAAATGACCTTTCTTTGAGCTTCATCATCTATAAAATGTAACTGTTGTATAAATAAGTGTGGTACAAATTCATGCAACAGGCGGGACATTTACTAGGACATGCAGTTCAATCATCCAAAGTCCTGAGGACTACATTGATGTCCACAATGAGTCAGTGTGACATTAGATGCATTGATTGCCCTACTGAGATACACTTTTTTTCTTTTTCCTTTTGTGTATCCCTTTCTCCTCTGCATTTAACACCGCTTCTGCCTCTGTGCAGATAGAGTTTGCCAGGGGGCTTCATCCCTTCCCTCATGTGGAATTTTTTTTGCCTCAGCAGTGTCCACGGGTTAGTCATATGTACCCTTCTTTTTTTTTAACTTTGTGTTTTGCACTTCAGTCTTCCTCCTGCATCTACCATCCAACAGGTCTATTTTAGAAGAATGTAATTCTTTGTGTTCACTGGATTTCTTGCACCATCTAGGAAGAAATACTCTGGATACTCTGATTTATCTTCTTATCTTACATTCTCTCTAGATTATGCACTTTTGAATGCCAAAGCAGTAGGCAATTAAAGCTGCTAGATCTAAAAATATGGGTTCATTTCTCTTCTATTCAACTGTCTGTCTGGGCATACAGCTCCACATCTCTACTAAAGGATTTAAGGTGATGATGTCAATCAAATGCTGGTGCACATCTTCATGGCAATTGTTTTACTGTGATTGAAACTGTTGCACATAGTGCCCGTGTTTCAAACAACATTCACAAATGCTCTGCCTCTGTCAACTGTATTGATGTGTGGTTTCTCTTTCTTCCTGGTTGAAAGACGAGAGGAAAAGCTCTGGTTGTCTACCTGCACTAAGCAGCATTAACACAGTATTTCCAGAGACCTGAGAGGGAGTTTGCGGCTTCATCCCAGGGAAGGAGAGAACAAAAATGCATTTCTCTCACAAACTCATTGCTCTCAGTTCTGATTTTTCCAGCAGCTGGCAAAGCAAGGCAAGCATGGTACAAAAGTTTGGCAGAAAATTAAACCCTTTTACATTGAGACATTCCCTTTTCCACTGTGAAAATACTGATATATATCTACTCCTGTAGCAGACAGCACCCACTCATACATTGTGGCAATGCAGCACCATGCTTGTAGATCTACAAAAGATTTCAAAGGACCTGGCCCACATGCCAGTGAGCCTACAGACGAATAAACAAACAAAAGCCTTAAGAAAGGCAGCCAATGGGACCTTCCTACTACCCTGTCTCTCCAAGAAGCTGAAGCTGTTCTCACTTTCTTCTCAGTCGAGATACTTGAAATCCCCTAAACATTAATCATTGCCTTTCACTTTACTTTTTACAGATAAACAAGAAAAGTTGCACTGCAGGATTTTTGCCACTGCTGTCACAAGTATTGGAACTACAGAGCCCACTGTGCTTCTCTAGGGAAAGAAACAGCTTCCACAGGCCTACACTAAAGGACTTCTGCGATAAATCAACCTCTCCACTTTCATTCTCCTTCTTCTTGTGTATTCACACATGAACATAAATGCACAGTTGAGAGACCTGCTCTGAACAGGGAAAAAAACCCTCATGTTACACTTCAGCTTTGCATTACAATTATTCTTCCGATAGTTGTTAGGTAGCAGCAGGCAAATCGCTGCACTGAAACCTGATTCAGCAGAAGCTCTTCACAGGCAGAATATAGAGTCACAAATGAGCCTCACAGGGAAGAATGAGGGCTCTCAGCTGTATTGGTTTATGACTGGGCAAGTCTGGCTCCTTACAAAGCTTATATGGAGTCACCAGGGGAGTGAAAGAAAAGAAAGAGGATTGCTAATAACATATTCTCTCTCCAAGGTTCTTTCTCAGCGCATCCTTGTCCTGGAAACATGTTTATTTATTTATCTGACTGAAAAAAAAAAAAACCACATAGTTTTTCACGAGCAACTTAGCAGCAGAGAAAAACCCCTGCTTAATATTTGCTGCAGTTGGGCAAATATACCTTTCTTTCCAGATGACAGGACTGCTCTGGCTGGGGCCCATGCAAAAGTAATCCAACGTTGTTATTGTTACTAAGTTGTCCTAAAGAAAGTTGGAGGTGGTTCATCTTTTACAGCACTCTTTTCTAATGAATTGGCAACAGCACATCTGACTCGGGTTCTTGTAAAGGGCCTCCCTTGAGCCCTCTCACCCCTACTTGTTACTGGCTTCCTGCTGATTTACAACAAACTTTGACATTTGGTCTGTTGCTTAATAAGGACCTGTGACATTGCCCAGGTATGAAAAAGGGGAATAAAAATATGTGGGTTAAAAATGATATAGGTCTTTGAAGGTGGAGAAAGCAGAACAAGGCTTCAAAGTCCAGAGAGAAAAATGATACCCACAGAAGGCTCTTTGTTCAGATGGCTTGGCTGGCATAAATCTCCTGGCTGCAGTTCTTTATATCGCCTCTAATTATTTAAAACTCATTTATCATTTGAGCATCAAATAATTAGAAGTGGTGCAAAGAAACAGAAAGAAGAAGAAGGAAGGAAGGCAGGAACAGAAGGAACGGAAGGAACAGACATCATAGACCATTCAATTGGGTGATTTTGAACAGGAAGACCTTATTGAATTATCTTGATAAGGTGACTAGAATAATTTCTGAAGTTCAGGGAAAAGCAAACCAGGCCCCTTTATTGTCTGTATTACAGGCACATCAGAAAATCTGGGGCAACATAGGAGAGGTAAGATGCTAGAGAATACAAATTTAGCCAAGAAAATTGAAATTAAGCATTGGAGCTGTGATAACTCCCTCAAGTTCTCATCTGAGAAAGCAGCACCGTGTAGGAGTGCTGCCTAGAATTCAGTACAGTGTTACAGCTCTCTGCTGTCAGAGACAGCTGAAAAGAAGTGTATGTGTTCTTGCACACAGCAAATGCCAACCTAATTGAGTTCCTGCACTGCAGCATGAGCAATCCAATGATCAAGCACCTAGTTCAGAATTTCCTGAAGGACTCAAATCCTGCCCTGACTTACCCTTTTTTTTTTGCAAAACCACCAACTTAAAAAAGATTGCACAGGTTAGCAGTGAAAACAGTGTATTTCTTGCTGGGTGGTACTTCATTGGTCTGGTCAGAAGCCAGTGCAAAAGTAACCTGGTGTTGTTATTCAAATATTCTGGAGACTTTCTATAGAATTATATAGCAATAATAATTCCTTTTGATCTTAACTTCTTTCATTATTTTTCTGCTTTACACAAAATTTTAATACAAACGAAAGTTGGGCACCACTTTTACACTGAAAATCTGTGCTTTTCTACCATGATCTCTTTATCCAGACAGGTGGCAATAAACAGTGGATAAAGGCAAGGTTATTGCTCTGCTTTCACTTACAAGAGTTTCCCTAGAAACAAAGAAAAGGATGAGAGGGAAAAGAGATTAAGATGGGGAAGCAAAAAAAAAAGGAACAAAATCTCAATCAAGAAGCTGGCTAAGAAAGAGAAAACACACACGAGGAATGAATTTCCAGAGTTATGCAATGGGATCTGTGTTATCAGGTACAGGGGTCAATGCACTGTAGCAACAGGTGCCAAAGATATCATGCAAAGATTTCCAAAGGCTTCCAGGAGGATGAAGAAGGAGGAACAGCCATGCATCTGTGAGAGGCAGCTGCTCCCTGTTCCCACCAAGCTCAGACCCAAGAGGAGCATGTCCGGCCCCACACCCTTATCTCAAACCAATCAGTTGATGATGCACAGCATTTTGCCTTGTTGAACAACATTGTTTGGTGCCCACACAGTTCCTACCACTGCTTTTAAACTGTAATTTGGGAAATCAAGCACAGGTTGGTATGCCACCATAGGCTTGCTGGTGCCAATTACACACCTGGAAAGCTGAGTGGAGGAAAGACAGAAAAAAAGGCCGCAGGACTACTTGCAAGGGACCAGAGGGGAAATCAGGACTGGAGACATTAAGCATCAGGGAGCCCTCTGGTTTTCATGGACGTCTGCTGGGACCATGAGCAGTGGCTCAGGCTGGTACTGTGACCATCAGCCCAGGTCAGGGACAAGAAGCTCTGATGCTCAGGACACCAAGCAATAGTGCAAATGCCCTGCAACAGAAATTGGGGCTCAGCACCATCTCCAGTGCTGGTCAGGCAGCCCAAACCCCATGGGTGAAGTGCAGAAGTGAGGGTTCAGTGGCCAGCCCGTTATCTCCTTCTCTTTCCTGTAGCTGAGCCTCTAGTTTGCCTTGCAGCCCCCTCCTCCTTACCCTCTTCCTCCATCCAGTGACCCCTGTGCTAAAAATACACCCCCACCCCTCCCTACCCCCCAGCATTTGGTACAATAGATAAGCCTGGAAAAGCTCTTGTGGGAGACGCTGTGGCTTCACATCTGTTTGTTAAAAATATCACATATTATTTAACAAAAAAAAGTTTCTTGTGACTAATTTCAACAGCAAACCATATGGTCTTTTTACTTCTCCTGCACTCATAATAATTAAATGGCTAATTTCCCCTCTTAAACTACCTTCGGCCCACAGAAAGAAACAAAGGAAATCACAGCTATTCAGCTACAAAACATCTTGTTAAAGCACAGCAAAGAGTTATGCAATTAACCCCACGAAGGCCAGAATTTCACAGTTATATCTAACACTCCAAGTTAACAAGAACAAGCTTTAACCGGAGCCTTTTTTCTGTTGTTTCTGTTTGCTGGCATGGCAGTCACAGTTAAGGTCAGGTGTCAGACCAGATTTAAGTCATAAATGTCTGTTTTCTTGGGGATTTTTTTTTGTGAGCCGGAGTCAGTTCCTCATTGTGATTTAAATCAGCCACTGGGTGCTTTGGAAGAGGCTTCCATTAAAGTGGGAAACAAAGAATATGATTGCTTTCACGGCACAAACGCCTGCGTGTCTTCCAGAGCCTTGTACACACTGCAGCAAGGGCCCTCCATGCTGGTGTACCATGTCTGCCACCAACATGTTTTATAGCTTCATTTTGGGACATCTCAGGCCTCATTGAAGGCAGTTGCCAGCTCCTGCCTACCAGAGCCTGCTCTGCCCGACCATGCTCCTCTGCCATGCACCTGCACCAAAAAACCCTCAGAATTTGCAATTCCATTTAGAATCCTCCATGCCATGGCGTGCTAGGGATTTTTTAGGGTATTCTTTTGTCAAAGCATCAGGGAGCCCTCTGTGACTAGGGTTACAGAAAATACTTCAGATTGTGCCTGGCTTGAAGCATGTGGCTGGTTCAGTTTAGGTGAAAGGAGCTGGGGTGGCCCTAGGGAGGTTATTTAATTAGCTGAGAAGTTGGTAGAAGCAGAGAAGTCGTCCTTGGTGACACAGACTCAGAGCGATTCAGAGTCCAGCAAAGGAGGCCGTGCTGCAGAGCTTGACTCCTGGGCAGTGCTTTGAGCATCATCTCTTCCTATGGGGTGTGGAACTCAGTGGCTGCCCCCAAAAGTGGGAACTCTGCTGCAGAGCCATTATGTTTAAGTTACCTATCATTATCAATTCCATTTTCTCCTGGTTCCTGCTGTTCCTAGTCAAACAACCTCAAGGTCTGCAGTGTGGGATGTGATGGCAGAGCCAAGTACCCAGTCACAGGATGATCTCTGCTGGAGGAGCCATAGTGACATAAAGGATGCTGGTGGCACGCTACAGTGAACCGCAGTGTAATTGCATTCAATGAGACAGAACGTTTCTGAACTTGACAGCTTAGGTGAGGGTGTCCATTCACCTGCTGTGTTGGAGTGCTCAGATTGGCACTTAGGAAATTAAAACGGATATTTGGGTGCCTAAATGCCTGTCTGAAAATTAAAATTTAGAATTGGGTGCCTTCATTTAGACAATCATGTCTGAAAATGAGAGTGAGAGATTGCATGTCTGAGTATAATTCAGAGCTTGGGCTCATTATGGATATTTTTATTGGTTAAGAAAATCCTTCCTTACTAGAAATGAGGCAATGACCAGGACTGTAAAGAGTGAAGAAAACTATGGTGGTGCTGGGCTATTTTCTTGATAAGATGAGCCACTATATGACACTTTGCATAATAATATGACAGACTGAACATTTCCATGCTACATTTTAATTTTCTGGCTTGGTAAAGCCTATTACAGGCTGGTGCCAGGCAGCCCACAGACCACAAAGCTAACTAGGACCTTCCTAAAGAACCTGCCTTCCTGATAAGGCAGGTGGTCATTAGCTATGCCTCATGCATCTGAACAGAAGGAAAATAAAAGCAGAGGAAAGAAATTAGCAGGAAAAGCATGACCACAGAGCAAGGGAGAGAGAGAGAAAGCCGGGACCAGAGAATTGGCCAGAGAACGCTGTGATGAAGGGAAGGTATCATGCATGGGAGAAAGGTGATGAAGTAGAAGTCTAAGAGACAATAAAGGGTGAACAATGTAGTAGTAGGGTCTGATGAGATAAAAACTGGTGACAAAAATATGAGTGGGAATAGGGAGGAAAGGGATAGTGAAGTTCAGGAGGATGGAGCAGAGCAGAAGAGAAAAACAGGAGAATGCCACATGGGAGGAATTAGAAGCTAATTATCCACTCACAAATCCATAGTAATATAAAATACTGATATTTCAGTCAGGAAGAATGCTCCACATGTTTTCCCACGCAGTAGTCTTTTATGCCAAGAGGGAAGAAAGAATATGAGAGAGCAGACAATGTAACTAAATTTCAGGTTGATTTCTTACATTTCAGATAAATTATTTATGTATCTAGCATTAAATATAAAAACTTTGAAGAACAGATTTTGATTGTGCTGTGAGGTACAGTTGCCACTCATTAAAGAATTTAGAAGGAGATGTAGTTATGTGTACAACTAGAATATAGCTGATTTAGATTTCTTGTATTGCACTATCTGTATATCCATATATAAGAAAACAAAACACATCTATTGGAATTTTCCTGATCATTCTTCAGTACTTCTCCCTGTGATGTGGATCTAAATGCTCCCACTTTCCCTGAGGTTACTTTCTTTCTCCTCCAACTGGGAAATGAGCATAAAATATTGCAATATGCAAATTATTTGCACCAGCAGAGGATTTGTTTGTTTGTTTGTTTAGGGTTACTGTGGGTTTGGGGTTTTGTTGCTTTGGGGTGTTTGTCTTGGGGTGTTTTTTTTAAAAACGTGTTTTCTGAATGACTTACAAGTTTTTCTTGAAAACCACTAATTCTGTTGTAAAGAGTTTGCATGAAAGGGGAGCATCAGAAAGACTGAGAGAGCTGGAGTTGTCCTACTTGTACAAGAGAAGTCTCCAGTGAAATGTTATTGCAGTCTTCCAGCACTTAAAGGGGATTTATAAGAAAGATGGGGACAAACTTTTTAGCAGGGTATGTTGTGAAAGAACAAGAGGTAATGGTTTTAAACTGAACCAGGGTACATTCAGATAGAAGGAAGAAATTTTTTGCAGATGGTGAAACACTGGCGCAGGTTGCCCCAGGAGGTGGTAGATGCCCCACCCCTGGAAAAATTCACGGTCAGATTAGACATGGCTCTCAGTAACCTGATCTGGTTGAAATTGCCCTTGTTCACTGCAGAGGGTTTGGACTAGATGGCCTTTAAAAATCCCTTCTAACTCAAACTAGTCTATGCTTCCACGATTTGATGATTTCACTTTCGATGTGTTTGGTAACATGGTAAACTGTGTATCTGTATAGATGGTGTTAGCCTTCCTTTTGTGAAATCAGATAAGTAAGGCAGATACACTGCACAAAGAAGGCTGTTCCTTCATCCTCCTTTTCGCCTCCTCCAGACTCAGGAATATCTAAACCTCAGGATGGATGCAAGGGAGTCCATCAGATTTTCTGGAGCAGGTGTACATGAGCTATTTTAAATAAGAGGAACAGATCAAATACCAAGGAACATTTTTCTTCCTTTGCATACTGCCTTTTGTTGCTACCTTTTCCTAACATAAAAAAAGCCTTGTTTAATATTACAACACAAGACAGCAGTTGCAGAGATGCTAGGTACATAATGCTTACTGATGACTTCTGACAGAGAAAGTCAGTTACTCTGAGAGCAAAGGGAATTTTTTAGCCTTTCTCTGCTGCCAAGGTGTGCCATGTTTCTTGCTTTGGCTCTTGGGAACATTCTGCTTAGAAATCAGAGCCTTAGAGTCATATAATGATTTCAGAAACAATTTACTTTGGGAGTCGGATATGAGACTCAATAGAATTAGTAAATGTGGAAATCCACAGGATGGTGGGAACACAGCACCTTACTGTTACTTTACCAGTGCCAACAGGAAACTGCAGGGTGCAAATGGATCTCTAATTATAGCCCTCTACTCCCCAGTTAACTTATTACCAGCATTATCTTCACAAAACATTTCCACTTTCCCTTAGGGATACCTACTCTTCTGGAAAAAGAAATGACAGTTGCTTAGAATCTAGAACAGAGCAAAGTCATAGCAACAGAACAAAATAATTTAACAGTGAGATTGGTCATTTTTTGAAGGTGAAAATCAGTTTACCATTTCAATCAGCCCCCTGGAAATCAAAATATGTTTCGACTTTCACATCTATGTCTGACAATCAAATCCATAATACAAAAGGTAATAAAATTTTCCTGCCCTATGACTAAAAGGTACCCAAAACACAAGAAAGCATTTATTAGTTCCCTCTCCTAGTTCATCAAGCATGGATATTTAAAGTGAGATACCCCCATTCAAAGGCAAAGATGGGTCCTGCAGCACAGTATTTGCTCTTTTAAACGTGATTTCAGGCTCCCATTTGCGGGTTCTCAACTTGGAACATGTTACTGACATAACACATGGCACATTTGGCTGCTTCTCCAAGGGTCAGCACCAGATCTTTGTGCAGAAAGGGAGGTAAGTACCTTCGAAGCTGCTCCCTGAAGCCATTTAGTGGCTTTTTTAGATCTGCTACTTGTTTTAGAGAGACTGGAAGTCTTGGTTGAAACAGAGTCTTTGCAACTGGAAGGATCTGTTGAAAAGATATGTCCTGTTATGTCCTGGGTATGTCAAGTGAAAAGAGAGCTACTTTGCTGGGAAAACAGGTACAGAGCATTATCCTAACAAGCACTACTAATCCTTTGCTTCTATAAGCACTTAGATTTGCACAAAATCAACAAAACCAAGCAGTTAGGGGAAAGACAACTTGGACATACCCCACACTAGTCCAGTAGTTTTCCAACAGAAAATTTTTAATTCCTTAGCTGAATTTTTCTTACTGAATCAAGGCTAACAATTTTATTTTCCTATTGATTGCCTCTTGCATTCTGGGGTCCTTGAATGAAGGGCGCTTTATAAATGTAAATTTGATGGACTGACACATTTAAATTCATGACAATGCAGTTGGAAATAAGCAGGTTAGTGTTGGTTTATGCTCCAATTTTGTCAATAATAATCAAGAAAAGGAGGGATTAATGTCTCACCCTTATAATCTAATCATATCAATGCTATCCACTAACCTGGACAATGCAAGAACTTATCTGCTCTGTCAGGCTTGAATTATCAATGATTTTCCAAATGTACAGTTCACATTTAGATGCTGTTGCATGGATTTTGCCACCCATTCTCATCTACTATTTGCTGCAGAAACATTTATGTATAGCAATGTCCAAACAATTCAGTGTTCATATCACAACTATGAACGTGAACAAAAGATTAATATATTTACACAACTGAGCCATGGATGGACAGCAGGTATTCATGCCATAGGCAAATATAAAATGAGAGAAGAAATTGTAATGCAGCTGGGTTCAAGCCCATTTGCCTAGGCAAAGCTCACAGGAAAGCTCTATTCACTATGGTAAGCAGCAATAAGAGCCTTCCACATTGCATAGCTCCTCCAGTGGCCACCAACAATGATTTCTGCAGGAGCACTGACATACACCATACACTGATATTTGATCACTTGGGCTGTCTAACCTTGTCTGGAGTAAAGCACAGTGATAACATGGGCAGCTGCCAGCACCCTACCTTCGTTACTGACCGAGGGTTGCATGATAGCCCTATCTCTGATCATTGCCCCGGGGTTGCAGTCAGTGGCAGCAGGACAGGAGTTTCTCCACCACTATTACCCCACTGCTCAACCTCCAGACTGTTCATTTTCCTCAGTGCAAGTCTTAATTTTTTCTTTTTTCTTATTTTATATTTTTAACCAATCAAACTAGCGTCTAACCCAACTTCCCCTGATGTCGTTGGGCAGAAGATAGGTCTTTTGGCTCTAGACAGACACAATGCTTTGACCATGGTGGAGAGGAAGTGTGCATCGAGTCTGACATCTGTCAAAGGCTGCAGCCCTCTGCTTGTCTGTGCCAGGAAATGCAGTCCAATTTTTATGCTCCTGTGGTCTAACTGACAAGCTGATTTCTCAAGCCGCTTCGTAAATCTTGATGCCAACATCCTTCTTTCTCAGGGACGCTTCTCACTAAGCTACGTGACATTAGAACCCTGAGGCTGGTGCTGTGAAGGTGATTGTGGTTCTCGTTCTGATGCTTTTGGTCCCAGCTTTCACAAAGGCAGCGGAGACTCGAGCCACAGCACGCGTTGCTGCTGATGCTCCTTTCACCAGCACATAAGACAAGGAAATGTCTGGAGTTAAGAAGATGCCATATAAGAATACAACCACCCAAACAATCTCAGGCTTCTGAGAGCTACTACCATCTGCACAGCCAGACGAGAATTAATGCAACAGCGGGAAATGCACACCCGTGTGTGTACCTCATATTGAATTATATTACGTTAGTGCAAAAATGGCCCAAGTGACCTCAAAGAGCACTTGTGTGATGAGAACACCCTTGTGAAGCTACAGCTGTTTTGAACTATTAAACGTTCATAAGCCAGACATGATTTCCCCACAATGCTTCTGCTAAATGAGTGGCTACGTACTGCATTAGCATTCCCAGATGCCCTCCCTAGGCTCAAGCAGCCTGGGGGTAAAAAGGCAGGAAGGCTCTGGGATGCCCTTCTGTGCCTGAGAACTGCAGTGCAAATCACCCTAATTGTTTGTAAGATGAACAATGATCCCTAATTAACATTGTTAAAGTGTCATCAATGATCACTAATTAACATTGTTAAAAAAATGTTAACAAAGGAAATTTAACAATATCTTAATTAGGAAGGATTTCTAATTTGTGATATAGAGCATGTTAGACAAACAAGGCACAACTCCCCCTTTGTTTTTCAGCTCTGCAGCAGGAGAGATTACATGATATGACACAACACATTCTGCATTTGCCGTTTATCATTCTACATCCTTGACACACTTCTGCTGCATAATTACAGCTGGGGCTAATTTTACCTGTCTTATTGTTTGCCCTGTAATTTAGAGAGAATAGGCCATGTTGATGCTACGTGATTTAGTCTGGGGCAACCAGTTGGCTTTTTGCCACAGGACTACTGCTCACATGTTACTGCAATGAAGTGCATGCACTGCAAAATAAAAAGAACCTTTTCAGTGTTTTAATTTACTTAATGATATGGTATGAGTCTAGCAGGTTTTTTTGTGTTTTCTTTTTCTAAATGTAATTTATCCACAGCCACTAACATTTCAGGGCTGTGTTCTACTTCAAAGGCACTGTTCATTGTTGAAAAAAGTCCCCCCCTATTATCTATTACTTAATTATTAAAAAGTGTCTACTCTGTTTTCATGAATTATCTATGTATCAGGGATGTTGGATTACGAGGAGGAAAGACTCACAAGCGTATATGCACACAGGCTTGGAGAGGTCACAAAGTTAGTTATTCCTCATGGAAAAGCAGTAATAAATTTTAAAACCTGAAGATATTTCAGATAGTCCTGAAGCCATAGAGTGGAGAGGTTTTGAGACCCTCTATAGCACATTATCTTTAAAAGCAGCCCAGGCAAATTGGCACACTTGTCTCAGTTATGCTCTATCTGCTAGCATGCTCCCAGGATCTGAAATTGTTCCTGAAAGGAGTGCATTTATTGTATTATGTTAAAGTCTATCTTTAGTGGACTCCTATTACCAGAGCAGGGTGAACTTTGTCCATTTTTCTTGTGAGACCGATGTACAAACCCTTCTTAGAAGGAAATACAGCTGAATGGTTATGTCTCTGCTTGTTTTTATACACAGGAATATGAAGATTTCCTGTTTCAGTACAGACCTGCCCATCTGGTCTCGGCTCTAATTCCGTATCTTGTGTGGGGATCTTATGCTTGGGGTGATGGATAACCCTTCTTTTTCTCCCTTTACGAGGTGCTTTTGTCCTGTGCTCTCCTCCCAAAGGACTAGGCAACTAGGATTCACTTTTGCATGAAAATAGTCTTTGGGGATCCAGCCTTTTCCCCAAACACACCCACCACCAGCTGAAAAGCAGCTGGATGAGGGGTGAGAGATGTTCTTCTTAAAATCCCTTGCTTGCATTCAGATTGCCCAGGAAGGCTAGAAAAAATATTTGATTCCTTGCAGACTCCCCTGCATTATACCCTGGTGCTCATTCAGGCTGCGTTCAGTCCCTGGGGAGCACAGGCTGTGTATGCCCACAGCTTGCTGCTCACATCAGGGATGTTTTGGACAAGAGAAAGCTTCTTCAGACCTTTGACAAGCACACACAAACACAGGGGTGTCCTGCTCCCTACACCCGTGAGCACTCTCACACATGAAATGAGACAACTCCTTACCCCTAAGCCACCAGACTACAATCTGTTTGTTAGATCCCTTCTCTGGAAAATGACAAACGTGGGTTCAGATTCCCTCTAGGTGCAAGGGAAGTCAAACTTCAGATGTTCCCCTTTGCCTTCCTTACATGTGCCATACTGTGTCTGGGTTTCACCTAATATTTCCTGTTTCATGTTTTGAATTCAGATTTTTGTTTATCAAGGAGAGAAAAAAAAGTTTAAATTTTGTTTGCTGCTATTTTTCTTTTTTAATTCCTTGCTTGCCTGGGGAATAGAACCAGCAAAAATAATTATTCTCAAGGTCTCGTCTTGCCTTCCTAAAGTGTTATTGGAAATTCAATAACACTTGTTTTCTTGGCAATGACATTGCTTAGCTCCAGCTACATAGGGACACTTAGTCTGTCCCTTCTCTCCATGCTTATTGCACCCTCATGAAATGCATTGCCTTAATGCATAAAGCCATTCTGGTTTTTGTTCCTAACTAGGTTTTCTATAAAAAGTCCCTGCCTTTTTAAGACCACTGTAAAAATAGCAGTCAGATGAACTGGAAGGTTTTTTCCAGATTTAGATGGCCATGTAAGTACTGAAAACAATACTCACCATTGCTTTAATTTGGCTTCTCACAAAATTTTTATAATCTTTTGGGGGAGAAAACAATAGCATTTTTAACTCTGCTCTTGAATTATCCTGCTTGCCAACTAATCTCTTTCTGCTTCATGTTCTACAATTATATTCTCAGATTCTTCTGAAAGGATAATCCAGAATTTTAAGTCTGCTGGAATTAAAAGTGTTCTTCACTTGTGAGATCATATGTACATCACTTGTGCCCCCATCAGGTTCATCTCCCCCTTCTATGTATCTAAAATGCTCTACATGATTTCCAAAGCTCTCTTCTGATTCCCTATATTCTGCTATGTGACTTCTCTGTTAACTTCTTCTATCTCTCTCACGTGCCCTCATTGTGTTCTGCAGCTGGGACTGACACCTCTTTAGCCATACACCTGATGGACAGATCTGTCTTTCCAGGCAGATTTAAACAGCCCCTAACATTACCTTCTTTTTTTTTTTTTTTTTTTTTTAACAGTTCTGACAGTTTTGCCAAATGGCAGATATGCTAGGTTGCATGCATTCATGGGAATACTCCTTCCTTCCAGTTTCACCGGGCTGTTCATACCTATCCTACTCTGGCTACAGATGTCAAAGCCAAACTGACAGTGAAAAGCTGTTCTGAGAGAACATTCACTTCCTTCTTCCTCCCATACTTCTGCCTTAAGCTAGATATAGAAATAAAGGGAAATCTTGGGGAAAAAAAACGAAAAAAAATTTGTGTGAAATAGATCATCACAGTAGAGTCACTGAAGGGATATTTAAATCATGGTTGTATTATTACTTTTTATAGTTAACACACTAAATTGATATTTTTTTTTTCAAAATATTTTTATATTGTCATTCTAATTCCTATGTGTCACAGATGAAATTCAGTCTGATCCTTAATATGATGCTACATTAAATACATTACCAACAGCACACAAAAGTACACAGAGACATCTATGAAAGTCATACTGCTTTTCCAAAATCATTCTACAGAAATCTGAGGGTTTAGAACAGCTGCATTATTGGTGTTCTGTAATATAACTTTGCTTTTTCCTTATAAATGAGCCATGTAATACTTTCTATTTTCAGGATTTTACTTTTTGGTCACCAGAAATACCCCAGAAGCACAAAACAATTGTCTCTGGGAGTAGGCATTTTAGGTCTACTCACAATTAAAGAACTGATGTACTACTATGCATGCCTAGCACTATTTTATACACCATCAGCTAATCTACATAATGCAGTTGAGAGCCTTTTGGAAACAAATCAAAGATTATACTTTAAAAACAATTAACAAGTAGCAAATAGCTTTCAGTTTTCTTCCTTCACATCTAAACAGGGAAGAAGAAGACAGGCAGAGCACATGAGATGGTATCCTTTTTCTCCCACTCTGTCAACACTTTCAGAAATCTCAAATATTTATGGTTCACCCGAAAGAGGTAGGTGGGAGTGTTGGGTTAAGGTGGGTTGTGCTCAGTAAGACCGAGATTAGCAGACAGCACTCCCTCAGCAGCACTGCCACATCCCTTCTTGAGGCAACCCCATAATATCAAAGAAAGAATTTGCAAAATGTTATTTCAACAGAAACTAAGGGGAATATCTTTCATCTCCTTTCACCAGACTCTCTACTGTACCCCATGCAGGCTTATCATCACAGAAATGTATTGAAACAAAGGTAGTATGAACACAGTGATTAACTATAAAATGATGAAACTATATAAAAGTAAATGCAAGGTAGTATTAAATTACCAGAAAAAGGCATAACGAACACACACATCAGAATCAGATAGCAAAAATACCCTTGAAAATGCTGGGAGGTGAGGTAGGATGGCAATAAATGTTCATCTGGGTCAGGCAGAGGTGTTGTAAGAACAGAGAAGCAAAGCAGTTTCAGGTGCAATAGTTGAATTCCGCTGGAAACAGGAAAAGCAACATCAGGGGTCACTAGGCTTATAAAAAAAACATTAAATGAACTACTTTGTTTACCTTTTGTGTTTATACATTTCTTGATAAGCTACAAATAACCTTGGTTATCTTTATCTTCAGGCTTCAATTCATATTCTGGTCTACTTCTAACACAAAGAGCAATAGCCATATGCTTTCTCTAAAAATTTAGAAAGATTTTGAGCTGTGGACTGTCATTCCCTCTTAGTGCAGGAAGGCTGGATAGTTCCTTTCAAATCTATGATTCTGTGATTCCATATTTGTATCACCTTGTGTGTCTTCCTCCGTTCTTCTACAGTGTGTTCAACCTCAGGTAACTCTCTTGAATACTTATCTCTGTTCTTTCATCAAATGCAGCATTCTATACAAGGATTATTCTTTGAGCTACACCATCATTTTCCTCCTCAGGCTTCAACAGTGGTCCCTTTTGCCCATCTTTCCAAACACCATTAATTGTCTTGCAAAGACATTTTCCAAGATATGTTTAAACTCTTCCAAAACTCACTTGATTGGAGTCATATTTGTCTTGTTCATCAATGTTAGACATAAATAAAGTGTTTCAGAGTTAGCAAAAACTCCTTGAGCTGGTGGCTGCATAACTGGGATGGGTGCAAAACCACAACTTGAACATCAGATGTATGGAAAAGTGAGCATCACCAAGGTCTGTAATACTGAAAATACTGGAAACAACCCAAGTCCTTTAATCTGAAAGACAGTGAATAACATGTGGCCTGTGAAGGTCTTCAATACCTTTGGGTTTCGTGGGTGGTTGCCCAGAGCATCACTCCACAACACATAAGCTGGGCTTTGTTTGGCAGCCTTGAGTCCTGGCACTCACTTCTCCCCTGAAGTAATGACATTTTGTGGTGTGTGGGTTTCCAAAACAGTTCTCTAGCTATATCAACCACCTGCTGTTATGTGTAGCAGTGCTGTATAAATTTACAGTGACTTCTACAAATAAGGGACAGACCATAGTGGAAGAGTGTTCTGATTTTCATCCTCCATCTACACTGAGTACAATTTTTGATCAATGGTTTCCCTGTATGGCCAGTTACCTTCACAGATAAGCCACCTGAGTTTTGCACTGCATTTTAATGAGTCAGTATTTTGGTTTATTGATCATACACTAGATTCATCTGCTGTGCACAACCAAAAGCTGATGTAGATATGCCATTTGTCCACATTATTTTAATTTCTGTCACTGTTTCAGAAGGTGATAGCTTTTGTGGACTTTTCATTGCTATTTTCTGTCAGGGCTGAAACATGCTTTTTCAATGCCACTGAGCTTTTGGAGGCATTGTATGCTGGAAGAGTGTAAAGTAGAAGAAATCTCCTAGAATGAACAAACACATGATCTGAGCACCTGTAGGCCACTAAATTCACATATAGCCCACAATTTGTCTTGCACTGCAGCTGAAGTAAGTGGTGTGTGCTGCTACATAATTGCAATTCTTTGCAATTTCTACTTTTTTCATTGTTTGTAGTATTTTTTTCCATAAATCATTCCTATATAGAATCATAGTATACTTTGGGTTGGAAGGGAACTTAAAGGCCATCTAGTTCCAATCCCCCTGCCATAGGCATGCTACTTAATGTTTCTGGATTTGGGGGGAAGGGAAGGGGAAGAGATCAAATATTAATTGTGCAGGCCTGAAATCAGAAACATGGAGACTTTTTTAGAGGGAGTTCCATGAATGCTGAGTAAATATGGGTGAAGTGCTGTGATTGTTGAGGACACAGTTCCTTAGACCTAGGAATGCCTGCTTTCCTAGGAAAAGCCCAGGATAAGGGCTGTTAGCAAGCTGTCCTTTTGCCCTTCCAGAACAATATTGCTGGCTTGGTGCTGTGTAGCAGACTGAAGTCTTGGGGCTTGATCACAGCCCTGTGAAATTGAATCCTAAAGGGAACCTTCTCTCAAGTCTTCTCCCAGAAACAAAAAGCAAACCTAATGGCAACTCGGTGTGAAGGTGTCACCATCTACATGTAATTTTACATCCTTTTCAATCAACAACAACCTAATTTTCAAGTTGAAAATGGAAGTGAACCTCGGAAGGTGACTTTTGCTGTTACTGGAAGTAATACCTAAATTCTCAGAAATCTTCCAAAACTCTTCCAAAATAATTTGACAGACATGATGCAGGAACCTGTCCACTGGGGACAAGTTATAGGTGTTGTTTCAAAAACAAGCCTGTAGAGGCAGAGAAGAAATATTACTTAGGAAAATAATAAATGTCTGTTGCATTTTACATGTTGAAAAGGTTTGACTGTAAATTCCACTTTTGACATTCATCCCAGAGCCACTTTAAAGGCAACCCACAGACTCAGCAGGGAGACAGTAAACACTAAATCATAATTACCTCATAAAAGGGTAGCCTGTTTCTCTGAATGCCTGAGATCTGGTTTTGCTTCACAAAAAATATCATAAATCTATTGTGTTCTATCCAGTTTTATTTAAGGCCAATTAGTGCTTGTATTGAAAAGAAAAAGAAAGAAAAACAGAAACAACACCTTCCAAACTTTGCTGTCATTCATATAGATGTGAAACTCTGATTCTCCACTCTCATTAAGGAGCTGTTCATTAGAGGACAGCATGTTCCATGAGAGCTGAGGTCTTGCATTAACAGTGAACTATGGAAAATCTCTCCCATTTGGCAGCCTACATTAACATTTCTTCAGCAAAGGGATTTCTTTTTAATGCAATCTAGTGCTGTATGTTTTACTGTACAGAAGAAAAAAAATATTTTTCAACACAATCTTGACTTGGCTTTAATATCCCACAGGGTGACATCTGACACTGTACTGAGAGAATAACACATCTCTGGGTAATCTTTCCAGCAGAGCCTGAAAATGAGCAGTCTGTGCCATTAATATGGCCAATGTAATTAGCAGAGCAGTGTGACTGATTATTTTTTTTTAAATCAACATTTCCTAAAGCTATTTTTCCAACTGAAGTTACTCTAGCCTGGAGAGCCAAGGAAAGCTAAACTTGAGCATGCCCAGATAGACTGCAGTTTTGAAGCACAGGTAGGGAAAGTAAAGGTAATGTGACTGCCTGCCCTGGACATGATTTACAAAAAAATCACATCATCTAGATACCAAGAACTTGTAAATATTTCTAGGCGAAATTTTTCTTACCACAATAATTTTTCAAGGCAAGGGAGACTTAATTATTATTGAGAAAAAAAAAATCAAGAGATTTTGAGTTGTAGTTCTTTGTCAGCAGAGAGCCAAAACTCTGAGGGAAGGGTGCCCATTTTGTATATTCAGATATGTTGGGACCATGATTTTTATCAGTTTGTATATAATAATACCTCTATTTATTCTGCTTGTGTGTGCAGGGTCCTTCTCTTCACAGGCCACTATGCAGTCAGAGAAACCAGTGGCACAGACATATCACATTATACCATAGGAGTCACCTGAGAAGCTTTTGGGAAAGGCTGAGACCTGAAGATGGTCTGGACACACCTGGCCATCCTAGGCAGGGCTGTGCTGAGAAAAGGAATTGGAGAAGATGGTAATGGCTGTTGGATCATGAATGGATGGATGTGGCTAATGCTTTCTCTTACTTTTTGGGAGGACAAAGGATTAGCTGCAGCATATCCTGGCTGCCAAAACCAAGCTCCTTCTCTGCTAACAAGACAGCACTGTTTCATTTTTAAAAAATATCTGAGCTCTTTAATATTATGCTTTCCTTCCATGTGCAGTGTAGTTAGTTCAAGACTGCCAGATCTACATTCAGAAGTATAAAGGCACAAATTTAATTTTGAAACTTACCTAGTGAAAGATAATGCGCTCACTCAGATGAATGCAAATGTCTTGAGTCAAAACTGTTTTATCACAGTAAGAGACAGGTGTTAAGAAAAACCTGGTAAACATTCCATAAGTTACTAATAATTACTGTTTTCACTGGGAGAAGTGATCATAAATACATTCTACATTGCAAATGCTTCAAGCATAGAGGCTAAAAGAGCAACATCATTAGAACTGTACTGATCATTAAGCTTTGGCATTGTTCTGCAGGTTTATTATTTCAAGATGTCTGTATTGAACAGCCTTAAAAAGAAGCAAAGGAGAGGAAAACATCAGTTTTTGAAAATGTTTGCATGTAAGATGTATTAAGGAAGGTAGGCTGGATTTGGCACTGGCACAATAATAAGGAAGGCTCAGTGCATCATGGATAGCAAATGGATAGCAATTAACAAGCCACTGATCTTTTGGAATTAAGAGCTGCAATCTTCTTGCAGAGCAGCAGCAAAGTCTTGCTGGTCCTAAGTGGGATGAGAAGGAGTGAGGTCTGACAGACAAATCCCAGGTGCAAAGTCAAGTTTGCACTGATTTCCTATAGGTGGGGGATTTGGTTCTCATTCCACTTTTGATTTGGAAGGAAAATATTTTTAACTAGTCTTCCTACATATATATATTAATTTAATTTTTTTTTCAGTTCCTGTCACATACAACCTTCAGGTTTGATGAACTTCCTCACATGTGAGCAAATTTTCAGTCTCATGAAGACAGGCTGTACAAAAGATCTCTGATCTTTTCTATTGAGTTCTGGGTGAGGAGTACAGAAGGAAAACTGTCTGTCTGCTTTGATCCTTGATCATCCTCAAATCCTAGAACCACAGATTAGTTTGAATTGGAAGACACCTCTGAAGGTCATCTAGTATAGCCCCCCCCACTGTGGTCAGGGAGATTTTCAAATAGATCAGGTTGCTAAGAGCCCCATACAACCTGACCTTGTATGCTTCTATGAATGGGTCACCTACAATCTCTTGGGGTAATTGGTTCCAGTGTTTCACCATTGTCATAGTAAAAAAACTTCTTCCTTCTGTGTAGTCTGAGTCTACCCTCTTTCAGTTTAAAACCTTTAGCCCTTGTCATGTCAAAACAGGCCTTGCTAAAATGTTTCAACCTCTCTTATAAGCCCTATTTAAGCTTGGAAAATGCTGTAAGGTATCCTCAGATCATTCTCCATGCTGAGAGTTAGCTCTCTCAGCATGTCCTCACAGGAGAGATGCTCCACTTCCTTCATCTTTGTGGCCCTCCTCTGGATTAGCTCCAACAAGTCCATGTCCTTTTTATGTTTGTGGCCCCAGAGCCAGATTTAGTACTCCAGATGAGGTGTCAGAAGAGCAGAGAGGCAAAATCATCACCCTGAACTTGCTGGCTGCACTTCTTTTTATGTAGCCTGGGACACAGTTGGCTTTCTGGGCTGCAAGCACACATTGATGGCTCATGTCCAGGATCTCATCCTCCAGTACCCCCAAGTACTTCTCTGCAGGGCTGCTCTGAAATCCCTTCATCCCTCAGCTTCTGTTGATGCCAGGGAGTGCCTTGGCCCAGGTGTAGGACTCTTCAATTTAGAGAGAAGAATGCTGTGGGGTACTGGGTCAAAAGCCCTGCAGAAATTCAGATAGACTACATTTATTATTATTGTTATGGCGATTTTTGGTCCCGAATAGTTTCACAGAAAATAAAGGATCATAATTAGGGTAAAATTAACTGCTCTCTTTTTAAAAAATTTAAAGTTTGTGCAAAGTTTAATTGCTTTAATTTAGCCATGGCACAATAAATCAAATTACATTTAAACTACACTAAATGCCACACAGCAATTTTTCTTTCTTTACCACCCCTTAAAAGGGTGCAGCCAAAAGGGAAAGCTGTTATAATTTTCCTCAGGAACAATATAAATCTTTATCTGTTAATGTCTTAATGTTTATCAGTTAATTATAGATCTTTATCCTCATAATCTTTATCAATTAAACATTCCAAATGCAAAAAAGTATTAGCACATATTCAAATTACCGAGCATTAATATGTAAAATCCTCCTAAAAAGATTTATTTTTAACATTTTCATTTTTAAAAAATAGCATATTAGCAAACACCATTAATATCATATTTGCTCACATGATGGCATCATGCTGTGATTAAAGTCCCAGATTTGCAACCGCCAACAGACTGCCAGCAGCCTTAGAGCTGTCATCCTGGCACTGGAGGCATGTAGGGGGAGGGAGAGTGAGGAGGAGGAAGGGGGAAGAATGAAGGAAGCATCCACCCATGATGAAAGAAAATAACATCATTAGATAAAATATATTCTGCAAATGCATACTAAGCATACTGGATTAAAAAATCAGTGGTTTGCTGTATTCAGCCACTGTTAAAGGTGTATCTGAACAGTGAGTAATGATTTAATGAGTGTAAGTTAAAAAACAATATTCCTAAGAAAGACTCACAATTAATATTCCTCTACTCTGGTCACAGAGATGCGTGGGAGAAGAAACCTTACTGTCTGCACCTGCCCCAGAGGCACTGTAAAGATAGGATGTGGGACAACGGTTTCAAACCAGAGCAGGCCAGGTTTAGGTCAGACATTAGGAGGAAGTTCTTCACAGTGAGGGTGATGTGACACAGGAACAGGTTGCCCAGAGATATATTGGAGGCCTCATCCCTGGAGATATTCAAGGCTGGGCCTGATGAGGCTCTGAACATTCTGATCAAGTGCAGGGTGTCCCTGCTCACTGAAGGGGAGTTGGACTAGATCACCCTTGAAGGTCCCTTCCAACTCAACACATTCTATGTGCATAGTTCCTTCAGAATGCACTGCACAGGAGAAAATGCTGTCAACAAGTTAGGTCATAGGCAGGTACCTGTGTTTGGTTTTTAACATACAAACATAAACAACCTCAGATAAAGATAACTGAATCATAATTTAGGGTGAGGGAACCCAGAAGTTTCCCAATCTAACCACTTGCTGAAGAATGGCCAACTATGGGATCTGATCACTTTGCTCATGACTTGATCCACACTGACCTTTAAAACCTCTGAAGATGGAAATTGTGAAGTCTTGGTGAGAAAGCTTCTATGCTGCTTGGTTGTCTTCATGGGGAAAAAGGTACTCTCCTAGAATATATGAGTTTTAGGCTAGTGTGTTTTTTAGGTACCTTGCATAACAGTGTCCTTGTCTACAACCAGAACCTACCACCTCCATTATAAACCAAGGCAAAATACTGGTGATGATGGCAGAAATGTTAATTGATGATACTATTGGTCTGTGGAGCACTCATCCTCTTAGAAGGAGAACAACAAAGTGACTAAGCCTTGCTTAGCTGGAAGTTTTAGTGCAAGGATGAGAGACTGAAGGCCCCAGCAAAGCTCCAGCAATTCTCCAGCTGTTCTTCTTTTGGTATGTGCAGCAAACTTATTGTAGATGCCTGATACCTACTCACGTGCTCCCTTTCAGCCGTGGCATCATGCTACATCCTGGTTTCTCACACTGCATCCTTGTTCCACTACCTGATTTTTGATGACTGTTCAGAAGGAAATACATCCACCATGTAAATTTGTACAACAGTTGGCTTAAGGGCCTGTAAGTAATAGCTCTGTAACACACACTTGGAAGACTTGGAAGATATATGTGAAGTGGTTACTGACATTTTAATTATAACAGTGGCTAATTATTTCATTGCTGATCACAGCATAAGCCTCCTGTAATCCTTATCCATTGAAAGTGAGTATCTCAAGAGGTAAAGGAAGATGCTACTCCCACTGGTATATGCCTGCTATCTATGATAGATTTTCCAGAATTGCACTTACTTCAAGTTTAAATTATTTCAAGCAATTAAGTTCCATGAGCTGTCATTTAATGGGAAATTCTTCAAAAATTAAATTGATTTTTCTATCACATCAGCTCCAAGAGCTCATGATCAGGACAGATAACCATTCCCCCAGGCACCACACAACTTCCAGAAGTTATAATCTCTGTAGGTCTTTGCCATCCAATTACTTATTTTGACTAACATAAATAGCTGCACTAGCAACCATGCAAAAAGGGCCAGGTGCTGAGCAGGTTTGTCTCCCTCATTTGCAAAGGCAACATCACACTTTTCTTGATCCAGCAGCATGACTAACACAGAGAGTGTCTTCATTTACTGCAGGGAGACCCATCTGTACTAACATGGGCTGGAAGAATTACCAGCTGCTGGAGTACAATGCACCAATGTAATTAGTTCCCTTGTAACTGGCCTTTTGATTTAACTAATTGCTGCTGGCTATACCCACCGGTCCCAAGCAGTTGCCCCAGAAGGAAACAACCACCGAGGCAGGTCCTCACCTGGCCCCACATGTCCCAGGTGAGAGGCAGCATCCTGCCCTCCCACTCCTCCGTGAGGATGGGGAGAACAAGCACTTTAGCCCCCATGTCCCCTCCCAGCAGAGCTGATCCACCGGGCATCCTTCCCCTGCTCCTTCCCCATCCCCATGCGAGGCTGACATATCAGGCTCTCTGCCAGCATCCAAGACACAATTATGGTCGCACATGCTGGAAGCTGAGAGAAAAACGTGTGGGATTTTATTTATTTATTTTTGAGAGGTACTGGGAGGCTTTTAAGCAGTCAAGGCCTCTGACAAGACAGAGTTGAAAGCTATGCACCATATTTCATATGATTCAAGGCTGGACCGCACGCATGTGTTATTAGTTCTCAAAACCGTTGTGTACTCCAATTTCTGCAAGCCCAGTGAGCTTTTCTGGCTGGGAGGCCAAAGGAATAGTTGGTAATGAGCCAAATCAGTTTAGGAATTTTTCCTGAACGAGGGAGGGAGAAACATGAATCAGAAAACAAGAAGGTCTTCTCTTTGAGGGCACGATAGCCTCTGCTAACATTTCCTGACGTTGATGGTTTCTTTACCTTCAAATTCTCTCCAGTTCAGGGACAGATTAACATTAGGACAAAGTGGTCTGTCTCCTGGTGGTGCCCAGCTTTCACCTCTTGGGACAGCTATTGCTCTGCATGCAGTAGCCAGGGATGCTCTGACAGATTCCTAGGGTCCTTGCAAATCAGAAGAAATCCGTTACCACAGCTTTGACAGATGTCTTACACTCGTCTCTGGAGCTTAGGAGGGAGGTGAGAGAGGAGGAAAAAGAAGGAGGAGAGCTGAAAGCTTTTCAGAGGCTATTCAAAGAGAGGCTTGCTTTTTCTTTTTTTTTCTTTAAACAAGGTGAGAAATTAATGTGGGGGAAAAATACTTTAACATATAACGTTTATAAATTTATAGCTTCACTTGAACTACAGCTTTATTTCTCTGTCTGTCTCACACCATGTTTCCATTATTGTCAGGAGAATGAACCACATGCATGTCAAATCAGGTCATTCACAAATATAGAATGAACGTCTGTCATTACAGATTTACCACTCTGGCTATGGCATATCCCTTCTGTCTATAAAAATCCTGATCCATTAGCAGGGCAAGCTCTCTGCATGTCATCCCTTTAGCAGTCCATGGACCTCCACAAGCTGGAAGTATGGCCTTCCCCTAACAGGCCAGCCCATGCATTTGTTCCACAAAGATGGGAGGACATGTGGGTGATATCCATCAGCTCTATGAAAACCCCACATTTTTTCATGCAGAAATGTGCAGTAGGCTGAAACCTGAGTGAGCTCTGCACAAACTGGGGATAAGCCTCAAACCCACAGTTGCTGTGACCCTCCAACCTTCTTCGGGAGATGATGTAAAGTTGCTAAAGCATTAGAAGTAGGCAGTAAGAGATTTTCACATAGCCATTTTTGTTTCATTTCAGAGCAAAGGACACCCCAGGTCTCCAGACAGCTAGGTCTCTGCTTTAGCTGTGGCTGCTTCAAGTGACACACATCAGCCTAATGTTTAAGTGCATCCTCACACCCCATCAGCTTCAAGATGGACTTGCACTGCCAAAACTTATTCTCACAAGCTGCCCTGCCATCATGCAAAATTTCTAAAGGACCCAAGCCCAACAACATTTGGTGGCTTTTAAAACAAAGCACTTGCCTCAATGCAAAGTTTGATTTTTTTTATTGTGAAACCCTGACAGTCAGTTAGGAAACCAAGTTCACGTTGGATGAAGCAAGCTTTTCAAATGGGGAAATTAGGAAGGAAAGACCAAGACCCAGATTTCCAAACTTCTTCCAAACAAAAGCTGTGTCTTGTTGGAATGCCCAGAGACACTTGACGAATATGGGATCAGGAAATCTGAAGTGCAGCACATCTTTCAAGATCAAGATTAACATCCCAATGACCAGATGGCATTTGCTTTTTGGTCACACCAGCTTCTCATAGTAATGCCCCAGCTTCTTATGGCATAAATTACCTGCTTTTCATTTTGAAACACACTAAAGCTCTTTCAATGAGTGCCCCAGTTACAGAAAACAATAAAGTAAATATTAAGAAAAAGAGACAGTACATTTCTTTGTTGAGAAAATTGGATGTGCATGCAGATATTTTTTGTGGAGATGATGCTGTACAACATAGCTAGTCTGAAATCCAGATTTTTAATTTGAAAACCTCCATGGATTTATTTGCCATTATGGAAAGCAATTAGGCTTTCTCCAGTGGACAAAGCATAGCTGTTAGATTGTCACAAATGCTAGTATCTACAGTTCAAACATCCCAGTGGATAAAGCACCTGTTTAAGACACTGCAGTTAAACCTTTGTGGATTTTAGAGCTCCAAGGGATTTTTCATTTTTAAAAGGAAAAGAAGAAAGCAAGAAGCCTGGACAAAGTGGGCATTTACTGATGACAATGAAGCTGACAATGTACAAGACTCCAGTTAAAGCTAAACCTCTCTACAAATCACTTATAATCTAATAGGCAGAGGTGCAGAATGCAGAAAGGGAGGGGGGTGGGCAGAAGCCTCGAGAATTTACTCAAGTTTGTTTCATTTCCTGAGGAAATCAGAGGAGAACTGTCGCTTCAGCAGGGATTAATAGGGAAGGAACAGTAGCATGGCAACTAAGAAGGGAGGCAGATATTGCACATGGAGACTGCATTACAGAAAAAAGCAGGGGTATGGCAAACAGTCATGGTGTTGTCTGGGAAGCAATGTGTGGCAGCCTGAAGAAAGCCCTTGGGTTTCTTCATCCTTTTAATTCTTGTGTGCCAGGAATAAAATTGCTTGCATATTAGTCTAGTTGTTCCTCAATTTCTCCCACCAGCTGATTCCTACAGAGTTTCATGACTTACTGTATTCAGTAGGTCCTCACCTAGAGACACAGTAACCTCCATGAACATGGACCACCAGGCAAGCTTGGCTATAGATTCAATGCTCAGTGCTGCAGAGAGGAGAGGAGAAAGGCTCTAGGAATAAACTCCAATGGGAACAGATGCTTGTCAGAGGAGAAGGAAACCTGAAATATGAATGCTTTGTAGAAATTAAATTAATAATTAGATACAAAAAGATCATATCATAAAACCACCACAGCTGAAGAGCTGAAGGCTGCTATGCATTCCAGAGGGGGAAAATGCAAAGATAAGGGGAGGAGTGAAGGACAGAGCCTTCAGCTGGATCTTTGCAAGTTTTGGTTTTATGCTTCCATGCCAATGTTGCTCTCACATGAAAGGCTTCTAAAAGCCCCTAGTTTTCACATCACTTATCAGTATTTCTGATTAAACAACAAAGTCCAGTAAACAAAACTAATAAGCTGCTTAAGCCAGCTGCAGCACTGTTAGACTCATGAACACAGACAGGCTACTAAACCAACTGGAGTTCTTCCACCAAGATAAATGGGTGCTGCCTAGAGCTGATGACAGATGGTTTTAGAGCAGGTCAGGCATGTGGTATCTATGCAGTGTCTTGTATAATATGGAAAGCAAATTCTCTTTCAAGCAGTTTGCTGCAGCTGAAGAAAAAAGTCCTTTCTCATTTTATCGCCACATCATCTTCTGATCCTTAAAGGTGACAACGAATTAGCATAATTTCCTTCTAATTCACAGTGATAACCTTCCCCAGAAATGCAGGAATGGGAATGGGTGGTGAAAGTGTAGATTCTCATTTTATTTGGCACAGATATTTCAGTTAAATTGCAAATACCTCTGCTTACAAACAACTCCCTCAGTCTAGCATGTATATTATTCTTCATTGCGTCCCTCTGTAATTCCATGATGAGGCTTTCCCCATTGCCCAAGGTGCAAGAATATTTTGGTGCTTGTGAGAGACAGAGAGAGGACAACAGTGGAGAATACATCTGCATATCATGTTCACACCACCTGGCCATTCTGCCTTGACACTACCTCTACAAGGACAGTTTCTTTCTCTGGGTGTCTTTGTAGAACCTTCAGAGGGTGCGCAGCAGAGCAAAATTTTGTGTTGGGAAGCAATGAGATATGTGTTTGGTGGGGATTGGAAAGGAGATCCCTAACTCATTTCAGATGCTAATGTCATTCAGCCAGTATTAGCCCGGGTCAGTGATGAACTCCTGACCAGGAGAGGAAAGACTCTGCCGCCCCATTTTGAATCCCCTGAGCTGCTCAATCCCATGATAATGTAATTTCTGAAACAGTGCCAATGGAGCATAAAAGCAGCAGGCAGGACAGAAGGCATCAAATGCTAATAGCCACTCCTTTACGGAAGAAAGACTAATCCTGGACTTTGAAAAGCACTCAGTCCCCACACACTGAAGAAGAGGTGCACTGGAGGGAGTGTGTGCCAGAGGATGAGGGACAGCAGATGCACATGTACCTGCACGTATACTTTTTCCAAGTGCATGAGGAAACCTTATGTTCCCAGGCTTTCCCAGTCACAATTAAACCAGACCTTTTATTTCAAGGGCACTGCCAAATAAGTGGCTTGTTTGAACTCGACTCAATCAGGAATTGAAAACACAGAAAATAGTAGCAAGCGACCGGATGAAGCTCTGCGAGAATTCGAGTCTGACAGATATATGGAAACCTTGTTTCCATATGGATCAGTACCGCTGCCTCCAGAGCTTCAGCGGCGGCAATCAATGAAAGCAACACTAGCTCCAGCGGATGTCTGCATGCTTAAAAAAACCCCCATGTATACATGTGTTTTTATATACAAGCTAAGTAAATAGAAGTGCAGAACTGGGGGTGTCTCCCTTGCTCATTTGCCACAGCAGGCATCCCACCCCAGGGGTTGCGGGGCTCTCCTCTGATGTACAGCTGTGCTGGTGGGAGGAATCAAAAGAGGGATGTGTGATTTACCGAGTTATGAAATGGTGACATACCCTGCATGAAAATGAAAGGAAATGTATCCGGGCAGACAGCGAGAGCAAGGAGATGGGGGGTGTGGGTGGTGGTGGGAAAAGGCAACGTCATTAGATCTACGGTCATGCAGTTACAAGTCAAATGGATTCACGCGGTGGGTGAGGAGAAGTCTTGTCTCACTGTTGTATCAATATCAGATGGGCCATAACCCTATTACACTTAAACACCTGGTAGTGATTGGGAGTGATGAAACACACTGCCGTCTCCACAAATCCCTCTGCGTGTGCGTGTACATGTACACGTATGCACATCTGCAAATTATTGATCCTCTGTAAATAACAGTGCTGAGGCTAAATTTGAGTGTGGAACAAACTCTGATGATGTCAGTGGCGTAACGCTGAGAATTAAGCTGGAAAAGGGTCTTCTCCATCATTCACGCATCAGGGATCAAGTTGCAACCAAACATGGGCACGCCTCCAGCTCTTCTTTTATTTGCCCTTTCCTGAATCTAGCATCTGCAAGTTTCAATGAGGAAGGAAATTTCATTCCCATTGGCTGTACTGCTGAATAAGAGGGAAAATATGCAACTGAAGCAAAAGATAAAACAAAAAAGACAGAGGAACAGTTAATTTCCAAGCAGTGTAAGAAACCAAGTTTTAGGAAAATGCTCCATCTTTACACCAAAAACACTTCCTCCTTTATCTAGATCTTCAATTGTGCCCCCTTCCCCAACCCTGGCATCTGGCCACATCTTATCCTTCATAAGAGGAAGTGTTGTCTCTTCCAAGAACGCTTCCTCCTCCTGATAATTTCTGCAGCTTTCCCATGAATTTTCCACAGAAACAGCCAAGCTAGGCTCAGATACAACTAGTACATCTCTTACTCTTTATATATCAGTGTCTGGACGTCCACAGTTGAGTCAGACATGCCAGCAAATCTGACCATAAAGCACAGGGAATGATGCACATAACACAAAACTTGTGTTTAGTATGAAGGCACCCAAGTATACATTTGTTTTGCATGATAAATCCAAGCTGTTACAGAACGCAAACCAAACCTCATGAACCCAAACAACCAGTATCAGTATCTCTGTCCAGTGATGGAGATGTCAAACCCAGTGCGGGAAAAAAAATTTGAGTGATGGCTGAAGGGAAGGCAAAAGCTGAGTGAGAAATCCTGAACATAGTACTGTCCTTCAAGAAAAGAGTAAAAACAATGCTTGGAGCTGGAGTTACAGCAGCCAACCCGGGACTTGTTGATTTTTGCTGGGTAATTGTTCAGTAGGAGATTTTACACACCTTGGTACAGAAGGGAACAGAGGTCCAACAGCAGACAGTTAGTTCTAGATTTCAGAGAGTTGGGGTGAACTTGTTGAGACGCGGTGCAATGAGCTCAAGTCCTCCAAGGCCATTTTTGCCCTGAGTAAACTGGGAATAGTTGCAATTTTTTTCCTCAGAAGCATGCTGTGATGATGTTATAGCATAAATTGAGATGTGATTATGGTTATGGAGCCCATATGATAGGCAGGCATAAGAGACAGGCAGGCACCCAATATATCTTTCTAGCTGATATATATGGATCCCTGAGGGCAATAAGCATGAATAACTTATGAAGTGTCAATGCATCTGCTCCATGAAGAGAAAATACCATAGGTTTACCTCATTGTAACCTCCAAAGTGGATATTCATGTGAGCACGGATGGTGCAGTTTGTAATGGAGGAAATTAGCTTGTAGGTAAACATACAACAGTGGAGAAAGTTAAAGTATGGGGATAGGAAAACAGCAATCTTCACACCTCTATTTGGTGTGAGAGAAGAAGCTTGGATTCTCTATTTTGAACTGCCTTTTCTGGTGATGCAAGGTGCAGTCTGTCCTGAAAGGGAATCCAGGTAAATGTGTGACTGCACCACGAGCATATGAACACAGAGGCAGAGACAGAACTGATAGGAAATGTGGAAAATAACCCATATTTTTGAAATGTGTCCCTTCTTATCTTCCACAATTGTATTTTCACCTAGTGAGCTTGCACCTGTCTAAGTCAAACATTTGCAAATGGAGCAGGCCCTAAGACTCTCAGATAACCCAAGTGGAACAAAAACATATGAATGTACATACAAATACTACACTAAGTAGAATATGCTTTAGATACTTCTGAGATCATATGTTGATATGAACTAACACAAACCTCTGCTTTTCATCGTAAACTGTACATAGCTAACCTATATAAAAATAAGATATGGTTTAGATCTATGTGAAACACATGTCATTTGGACATGGCAAATATTCAAAGAGGGGAAAGGTTAAAGACAGAACATACGTGGAATCACTGCTACAAAATTGTTTTCCCTTTGCAGTGGCCTCATTCTCTTTTCCCTTGTCCCACAAAGCACATCAAGTTCTGCTGCTCATATAATCTTTCAGCTGTTTTGTTAAAAAGTTTATTTACTTGTTAATGGCTGGCTACAGAGTGGCCACATTTCTCCCTGAAGTCTGGGAATGGAAAAGATTGGGGCAAATCACAAAGCAGGGAGTTGTAACCCAATGCTAACTAAGGGAAGGAGGAAAAACAGCTTTGTGAAACCAGAAACATTTTGTCACATAAAGATGCATCCTGCCTGCCTAATGTAGCTTTAATGCTGTCACTGGAGCTTGTTTGAGCCTAGTGAGCAGGACTTAGCTGTTAGACTTGCTGCAAGAAGGATTCTTTTCTCCTCTGCATGCTGGAGAATATCAGTAGAACAACCTGAGCAAATAGAATTGCTATTCCAGATGCAAACAGCTCCAGCCTCTCTCAGGTATCTGAATGTAGTTTGAAATCATTCACAGTTGCCTGGCCTATAGTCAGACAGAATTGTTCAAAAGGGTTTTCACAGAGCCATATTCCACTGGAACATGCAGCTCTGTAAAATCAAAATGCTCTATGAAGTCAAGCAATTAAAAAAATTATAATTAAGAAGACCAAGAAACTACATGACTCTCTTCAAGAAACTTGTTTAAAAATTTTAAGGAAAGCATTGTCTTCAGAAATCACTAATATTTGTTCTCAAGGACCTTATATTTCTTGCGCTTTCTTTCTTTGCAGAACATTAAATATCCAAATCCTGAGCAAAAAGCCTGTACATCTTCTGGCCACCTCCAAGAGAAGAAAAAAAATACTGCAAAAACCATATTTGTTCTTACTTAAACAATTGTGGAACTCAGAAAAAGATAAATATGACACTCTTGGAATTGAATGAAAGATCTTTCACTGCTTTGAAGTTAGTAAGAAGTTACATGTTTTGGTTTTGGTTTTTTTGTTTTTTAATTTGCCAAGGTTATATTACATAAAACAATATTAAAACTTTACTTCAAATGCTCATTTTTCATTTAGGAGAGATGGTGATAGGTTTCCTGAAGGAATATGCAGAAAAACAGCTTTTCCAAATATCATGCAAAAATTCCAATTGCATTTCACTACCCCCTGCTACTGGACCAGGTCAACTTACAAACAGATACATGGTGTATTTTATCTGCATTTTAGGCATCTTTCAAAGTCCTTTAAAAAACACACATGAAACTGTAAGTCTTACTATACCTCAATCTTCAAAAACAATTTTCCACTCAAAAAATGAGCAGGTACAGGTGCTCAGTCAGTGTAAAACAGCACTATTTTCACAATCTCCAGCTATTTTATTTTTTGGCACCCCAAAATGGTCCTAGTGGGTAAAAAAGGCCAACACATTGGCAGCTTCAACCTATCGACAGGTAGGGTTTGCTTTGCTTGGGTAGCTTTTTCAGACTCTTTCGAAGCAGTCCATAGTCCTAGGGCTTGAGAGACCACAGGGAGAAAACAAGATTTCAGTAGAACTGCACCAATTTGCAGTAGATTAAACCTCCATGTTTTAGAGCTGGCTGAAGGCAACCAAATTAAGGAGCTGAGCAGGAAGCATTGCAGGAGGACTGCACAGCCTGCACACTGTGGACTTCACCCAGCTCAGGTTTATGTTGGAAGGGTGGAATGCTGTTCCATCCCTCTTCTTGCCTGGGGCAATAAAAAGTTCCTGCAGAATCGAAGCTTTAATTTAAAACAAATTTGAGGCGCAGTAATTTCTGGCTCACGCTAATGTCTACCAGCTCCAGTGAGAGGCCCAATACAGGTAAGTTTATTGCACTTCATGCTGTGAAGACAGCCTTTGAAGGCATCAGCTAAGCATGCCATGGCACTGAGGTTTCAGGAGAGCAAATGAAATTATGTCCGCAGCAAAGCAGGAGACCCTAGAGCTGCAAAAAGACAGACTCATCATTTGCTGATGAGTTAAGTCAGAGCCATAGTTATGAGATCTGTTCTTTCCTCTCCCGTCATGCTCGGTCCCCCACTGACTGGGATCTAGTGTACCACATAGCTCACACATTTTTCTTGTTGCCAGTTTCAGCAGTTTCCCTCTAGTCCTACCTAAATCTCACAGATAAGTCTAGTTTCACATGATTAGTCTCTGTTTCTGTCTTGTCTTTCATAATGGCAGCAGAGATAGTGAGGCTGATTGTGGGCCTGGCTTCCCCAATTCCTTGTCCTAACCCTTGTCTTTCCTCCCTTTTGCCTGGCTCTGGCTCCAGTGTGGCATAGGGCTCACTCTGGTTTGGGGTAGCAAAAGCCACATTTGCGTACACTCAGCCACTCTTAGAGGCTGCAAGACCAATCTTCAAGGAGGACCTAAAGTCTTGGAGGGGAAACAAAAGACAGAAAGAGTCAAAAAACCAAAACACCAAACCATAAAACAGAGAAAGAGAATGCAAATAGGAAAGCTGAAGCATTTTTGGCAGAAGGAGATCTGTCTGTGAGAAATGTATGGAAAAAGCTATTGTTTGTGGGAGTAAAGGCAGTAGAACTGATGCATGCCCTGTTCCCAGAAGGGAGGGTTTGATGTCAGGGGGGAAGGAGACACCTGGCTAGGGAGGAAGGCAGAGAGATGGAAGAGGTGACCTGATAAGGGAGTGAGGAGTTGGCATATGGAAATCTGCAGCATTATTGAACAGGAAATTATGGTCCTGGAGGAACAGCATGGGGTGTTGGTTGTGTTTGGGCTGGAATAAATGTTATGTGAGATGGGAAAAAGCAGAAAGCAGTCTGTGTCCAAGTGTGTGACACTGGCTGAGCTGCCCTAACCCAGCTGTGCTCATGGGTGAGACCTGTCCCACCAGGCTCCCAAGAAAGCTGCCAGCCTTTTCAGCCCTGTGCAGCGTGGAAGGATTTCCTAGTAATAGCACAAATTCAGGAGACAAATATCCCACCATTATGCTAGCATTTTTCACACCCAAGAGGATCTTTAGCTGTGGAGCAGCAGTGGCACGCACTCTCGCTTTTTGATTAATCTTTTATACCATCTGCTCTCCCTCCACCTATCCATCATCTTGCTGCCCGAGTGATGATTACTTCAGAGTGCAAATCACCTAACATCATTCTGCCTGATAAATTATATATGAAGGACAGGACATGGTGAGTAAGACTGAACCCAGAGACATCAGTTTAAGTCTGGGCATAAGCATGGCTGCTCAGGTACCCCAACGCCTGGCACACTTGAAAACAGGCAGATTAGATGAACAGGCTCTAGCAGAGTTAGTCCAGGTTTACACAGGTTTAAGTGAGATCAGAATTGGCCTCCAGTCTGTGGAAAAACTCCAATGGTTTATGAAAGGAAATTTCATGCGCATGGAAAAGAGCCTATCCTTAATTAACCACATGGAAAACACTGAAAATATGGACAAACCAGCAACATTGGCAGCTTATCTACACTAGTATCATCTCTGAGGTATACACCTGCTTGGCAGCTACTTGTCCTGGTTAATCACCTTTCTATCTGGGGAAAAAGAATCCACTTCATTTGTTTTAATTTTTTCCCATACCTGTATAAATGAAAAAAAAAAGTGTGAAGAAATAACTTGAGCTCAACTGCAGGGCAAAGGAAGGCAATTACTGACAAGAGTCACTGAAGATAGGCTCCTTGCATTACAGTGATGAATCCTATCCCTTTCCTGGCTGCCTGCATAGAGAGTTGGTGAGTGATGCTGTGGGCAGCAGATACTGGCTGGAGGAGGATATTTGCAGTATGGACTCCACAGGTATTGTGGGCTTTCATCTAGAAGGTGAAAATCATAATAAGAGATAATCTGCTGTGGTTTTTACCCACTTGCCATTACCAGATGCCAAATGCAGAGGATGAAACTGGAGAAACATTGTACTTCTACTGGAGGGGGAGTCAGAAACAAGGACAGAACAAGGTTGTTACCATTGTTAACGCCTCTGACTCTGCATCATACCATAGGAAGCCTCGACAAAGGTTATCCCTTTTCTTTTTGAGTTCTTTATATGTCAAGGATAATATTTATTTTTTTAAATGTTTTCTGTCCTTCTTTTCTCATTTGGAAATAACGTACAGAATATAAAGCAATTATGGAGGCTGGAAATCATCATTATAACACTCCCCAGAGAGATGAAGTAAAGCACATTTCACACTGTTGCCACCTGCAGCTGACCCTTAAGGACAGTGGAAGGGCTCATTGAGGGCAGACAACCCATTACACACTGCAGGGAGCCACGCAACAGCATTTTCTGCTGATGGTTCGAGGCCACAGCAAGCTTCCACGCAGATGGGTGCAGATGGCTGCACTGGTCCCTCCATTACTACCTGTGCATGGCTGACCAAGCCAGTTGGTAATTCAGAAGGTTTCTGGAGTCTGTGAAGACTGTTGTCTTCAAGCAGCATCTACCAGTAGAGCGAGTAATGTACCTCTGGTACCTAACCTATGAACTAGTCATGTGTTGCAGCTGATCACAGACCTACTGACTTGTCAGAAAGCACAGCTCCTATATAATTATAGAAGCATAGAATGGTTTGGGTTGGAAGGGATCTTAAAGATCATTGAGTTTCCATCATAGGCAAAGACACCTTCCACAAGACCAAGTTGCTCAAAGCCCTGTCCAGCCTCCACAGCTTCTCTGGGCAGCCTGTTCTGTTCCTCACTACCTTAGGGAGTAAAAATTTTTTTCCTAATATCTAATTTAAATTTCCTCTCCTTCAGTTCAAAACTGTTACCTCGCACCCTCTCACTACACTCCCTCAAAGAGTCCCTTCTCATTTCTTCTATAGGCCCCCATTAGGTATGGGAAGGCTACTACAGAGTCTCCCTGGAGCCTTCTCTTCTCCAGGCTGAACAGCCTCAACTCTCTTATCCTGCCTTCATAGGAAAGGTGGTCCAGCCCTCGGATTGTCTTCATAGCTCTCCTCTGGACTCATTCCATAAGGTTCATGTCTTTCCTGTACTGAGGACCCCAAAGCTGGGTTCAATACTCCAGCTGGGGTCACACCAGAGCAGAATAGAGGGGTAGAATCACCTCCCTCGACCTACTGGCCACACTTCTTTTGATGCATCCAAGGATGCAGTTGGCTTTCTGGGCTGTGAGCACACATTGACCTTCTCATCCATCTACACCCCCAAGTCCTTCTCTTTATGGTTGCTTTCAATCCATTCTCTGCCCAACCTGTATTTGTGCTTAGGATTCCTATGACCCAGATACCAGACCCTGCATGTGGCCTGGTTGAACTTCATGAGATTTGCACAGCCTCACTTCTCAAGCCTCTCCAGGTCCCTCTGGATGGCAGTGTTATAGCACATTTTCTTACCAACACTGGCTAGGGGAAATGAGCAGACATGCTGGGTGATCTGTAAAGCTACATGTCATAAAATACCTAATCAAATCTGACCTCCCTCCTTAACAAAAGGAGAAGAAAGGCATAAAGATAAAACCTAGTCCCTCTTTCCTCTCAATCCATCTCTAACCCAAACTCAGCTCCATCCAAGAAGCGCACAACATGACCATGGCAACCTCATTTAATACATTAGTTCAGATGAATCAGAGCTCTGAGAAGTACCCAGAAATAAATCTGAAGTAGAGCAGTAGTCACACAGTCACCATGCCTAACTACAAGCCACTTTTGGGGAGGATTGATGGGAAAGGAAGCTTGAAATTAAGCCAATTATTCAAAACAGTATATCCTTGAAACATGAGGGAGATACAGATCGAGGGCAGGAAGGACCACCAGAGCAACAGGGCTTATTTCTGATTCTCATGAAATCAAAGACACATCCCTGGATGCCTGCACTCTGCCACTACACTTCCCTAAGAAAGAAAAGTGTGTTTTCAGGGATGCTCTGACAACAGTGGGAGTCCATTTCAGACCGCTCTGAGAGAACAAAGGAGGCTTTCTGTGCCTAATCGCATGGGAGAGATCTGTTCCTGTATCCTGAAATGCTTCAAATAGTAGTTGCTTCTGATGTGATATACATTGGGTACAATTAATGTCTCTGATTGCAACACTTCCATGAAACCTCCCTTAAAGCTCAACTTGTGGCGCTTAGAAGAGAGCTGTGAATAAGAAATAAAAATAAGTAGATGTTGCCTTCTAATTCTCTTACTAGTGCCCTCAGTGAAATGTTGAAATTAGGAATATGTGAACAATTGTGCTACCCGAACATCAGATTCATATTTTCTTGAATAATTGAAACCAGCGTATCCGAAAATATTCAAAATAAGTGAAACACATTTCAAATTTTGCAGTAGATGAAATTTTCAATCTATTTCTGTTTTAAAAACCACTCAGATGGTTTTATTTTTCCTACTGAAGGAAAAAAAAACCCCAGACTTCATTATTTAAGCTTCTGGTATCCAAAACTACCATGTAGAGTCAGCTGCATTGTCAGTGGTTTGGGAACTTAGCCAAAATCACAGATTACCAAAAACAAATCTAGCCCTGAACGAACAGAATGGAATGGTTCAGTTTGAGAAAACTTGCTGGTCTTTCATTGCATAAAATGATAAAAGACTCCCCTCCTGAATCACAAACACCCCACAAACACAGAGCATCCCAAACAGAAGTTTTGTTTGATTTGAGAAACTTCAAGGAAGGGAGGCTTTACCTCTCTGTTTGGAGGGCAAGGTTGTTAGCATGTTTTCTCACATCAAATATTTGCATCAGATATAAATTGCCAGCTCCACTGCGTTTGGCATTCTTTCTTCTACTTGTTTGTAGCTGTACTTGGGGTAGAGTTTCTCAAAGCCTGTGCTTTAATAGGAAAAAGACCCATATCATATCAAGTTATGGGGGCACCAGAGAGGGAGGCTAACTGTGGGATTTTCCAGCTTGCTCTTATTTACTGAGAATAACCCATGTCATCCTAGAGCCTTCTTCAAGACATTAATACAAATGTATCCATTTTCTCCCAATGCATTGGGAGGGACAAAGCACGCCTGTGGGACGTTTTCATATTGAGAATAGTGCCAGCTGAAGTAGAGTCAGAGATGTGCTTTACATTAAATGCTTGATCTGGCACGGGTAGAGATTACTTAATTTTGCCTGATTTTGTGTTCTATGTCCATGGCCTTGCTCGTGTACATACTTGTCCTATCTTTGCTGACAGCTTATTCTTCTAAAGCTGTCATTCATGGGAGGCCACTGCCAAGGAAGGAGAAGTGACCTCTCAGGTGGCTGGAGTCAGCACCAGGCAGAGTAAGACAGACAAGTGCTGTCTCCTTCCTGCTCACATGGGAGCCAGTCTCAGGAGTATCAAGCCCTGAATTAGCAGAGACCTCATCTTTCAGTTCATGTTATCGAATGCAAGATCGGTGGGGCATAAAGTTTCTATTATCTGTGTTTAATAATGGATGAACTACCCCTCCTACTGCTCCAAAAAGCTCTACATATAACCCTGCTCTAGACAGATGACACAGCTGGTCTTTTGTTTGCTCAGATCCTTCCAGATGGGTATCCCGTGCCACCTGAGCTGAGTGGGCTCAGGGAACTTTTTGTTACTTGCATTTGATTTCAGACACTGGAGTCTTACCCTTCTGAGCTCAGCTTTATTTATTTATTCTCTTTGCATTTGAGTTAGCCTTAAGTGTGCTCTTGAAGTTCTGCATTTTCAACTTCACTGACTCCATTATGGCTTACCTATTGATCAACTATCAGGAAGTATTATTATTCAGGGTGATGAAAGTCCATTCAGACAACAGGTTCTCAGATCTGGATCTCCAAATCTGGCTCAATTCAAATTGCTTCCTTCCAGTTTGCAGAAGGACAGATGCTGAAACTGCTATTGTGAAAGGTGGTCACTATTTATCACTCCTTGTATCAGGATCAAGACACTCTCACCTATGATATAGTTAATTTGGAGGTCTATGTTATTAGCAAAATGTTAAAAAAAAATCCTAGAAACTGTTCTGCAATTCAGTCTTATTTCATAGAAGTATTACACTACTGAAGAAAATTATGTGCAAATTTGTAGCTGAAGAAGAGAAAAATCAAACTCAAAACAGGCACAGAAGCATAGAGAATTGTCATAGAAATCTTAAGGTTGGTCTGTGGAGAATAAGTGAGAATGATAAGGTGGGGAAGCACCAGAAGGAATGACAGAAGGTTTTACTGGCACTCAGCTCTGCAGGTCACCAAAATCACAGCATATCCGTGTGCAGCTTCTGAGAAGACCCAAGCAGGAAAAACATTGGACTGCCTAAAAAGAGGAATAGCAGCTAAGAATTGAAGATAAAGAAGATGAAGAAAAGGTTGGAGTTTTTAGACACTGAGACACAGAAGACTGAATCATGACTTACTGACCTAGGAAAGGAGGAAGAAATGAAAATTCCTATTCATTGTACACTCCTGAAGAGTTCAAAAGGCTTATAGATATGTGAGGAGGGGTGTGCCAGCCATATATACATGTAAAGAATGGATGATGTTGCAGTTCTCAGCTTACAGAGAAACCAACAGGGAACACAAAAGGTGGTCCTGGCTCCTTCTGCCTTCCATTGCTGGAACCACACTCCTGGTTAGCATCAGATGGACAGTTTCATGCCACGGTAAAAAAACCTTAGCATTTAGATCAAGGTTCTTGATTCTGCTTGATGGCTCTGAGCCATAAACAACATTTTGAGGCTCTAAATTAAATGTTTAGATTGGGCCATGCGTCACTTAAATGAAAACACTTTGATTGCTCTCCTAACAGCTGTATATTTCTAGCTCTTTTCCCGGGGAAAATAACAGAACATTTTCTACTTAACAGTTCATCCCAAAAAAACCCACAATAAAACTCATTTATTTGGTTCAGAAATGTCAGTCAAGAAAAGAATTACAGACCTGTCTTGTTTCCAAATACGGTCTGTAGGACAGAGGATTAATCAATAGCCTACCATTCCCAAAGCACATTGCAGAAATTGTGTCCAATTTTCCTACTCTCAAGCAAAAAAAAAATCATACACAGTCAATTTTAATAGGGAAATGGGTACACTTATCTCTTCCAAACAAGATTACATTATCAGAAGAACTCAGAGAAGACAGAAATTGAACTCCTCTCAAGCAAAGCAAGACAGAAAGGAAATGGCACATGGCCAGCAGTAGATGTTGCTGCCTTATTCTCTCTCCACTCAAGAAAGTGACCTCCTTCCCTAGAACAATGGACGTGTCCCTCAGAGACTGTCATCAATAAGGTCTAGACAGAAATCCTCCCTCTTTAATTCCCAATGCTACAATTTGCAATGAAGCAAAAGGGACAACTATTGGGTAAACAGTAAGATGGTTCTAGTATAAAGTGAAAACTCAGGTTCCTGGCCTCCACATTCTGCTGGAAAATCCCACATACCTGTTTAGAGGGAATTTAAAACTTCAGCTGTCTGCTACAGCTGAAGGCATAGCACCTTGTATTTCTGGCATATGCTGGTACCAATAATCCTCTGTGCTGGAAGAGGTCAGACACAGCTTGCATCTCTAGCAGCAGTGCTACCACTGAAATGGCAGAAGTACAGAGCCATTTTAATAGTACAACAGCAACCAATATACATTCAAAAAGTATCCTGCTTCACTCCAATGGTGCAGATGTAAAGAAACTCCCATGATGATTTTCAAAGCAAATCAAATGCAAATACATTTAGAAGAATTAAAATCAAGCAGATACATTATGGTCTCTTATTTAGTAGCGCAAGTTATTGAAAATTCTATGTATATTTTAATTGGATTGGCCCATGCTCTGCAGTTGGGTATCAGTGGCTCAACAAGCTCTTCACTCATTTCTCTATCTATGTATATTGAACAACTGAGTAGGTTCAGTTTTTCACTTTAACCAGACAAAAAATTTTACAATGACAAACCAGAGCAGAGTTTCTTTTAATTTTTATTTAAGGCTTGTCTTATATTTTGTTGCTTTTATGCTGCAACAAAAGTTAAAGATGCAGTTTTAAGAGGCTTACTGAGGAAAATACTTATTGCTTGTATCTCTGTGAAGAGGTGCAGAGATAGAAGTTTAGCAGAGACATTCACACAAGTGAAACAAAAATTAGTGGTATAGCCAACCCTAAATCCAAATTTACCTATTTCAATCTAAGTGAATGAGCAGGCAGGTTTGATCATTTTATTATTTATCAGTACATGTTTGAATTGGCTGAATTTGTCTGTGTCTCACAGGAGAGACATCTTGCTCTAATGTTGCAGAACTAAGTACCTACAAAATAGACTTAGAAAAATCAGCTACTCGAAATCCATAAATCCTGATCATTCACACAAGTCCCTAAGTGCTAAAGCCAAATTACTAACTTGGAATTTTTTTTCCCCCAGGTAATTACTCAGGTCCCAACTCTTCAGGCTTTACCTACGTGTTTTGGCACACCGATGGGTTCAGATAAAACTTAAGCATAATGATCAGGATTTTGTGATTACACTTAATGCCAAGAAGCCAAATATCACCTTATATTTGTTGTAGGCTTGATGATGTTACTCCAGATGCCTTCCAGTGTAGGGATTTTTAAGAGTTTTTTAAAGAGGTACACAACTCATTAGAGTTGGGCAACTCATAAGAGCAAATTCTCTTAAATGAGAAGAAATCTTCTTAAATTGGAATTGTAGTCAGTTAATTCTTTTCTGAGTAGTCCAGGAAAAGGAGGACAACTTCTTGCTGCTCACAGCCTCCCTCAATAGAGTACAACTCTCTAGAAAGTCTATGGGAGTTACAAGTGTGCAATAATTACATGACTGGGACTTAATAGTGATAACATTAGTAAAACAGCACAGCTAATGTGCTATTCAGAGGTTTTTTAATTTTTTTTTCCTAAGTCATATTTCATTGCTAGCCTTTTTTTTCTCTGCCCACGACACTCTCCCCTCCTCCTTTCCCAAAGAGCTATGGAATTTCAATGCTAAAGGAGAAGCTGACTATGCAGCACTCTGGCACTGTGCTGTCCAGGCTACACACAAAAGATCATGAATAGGCAGGCGTGTACTTGCTCTAAATATAGTTCTTATGCTACTTAGGCATTTAGAATCAAAGATTTGCTACTAGCAACAAGTCCTCCAAAAGTGTGCATTTGGCATGCCTGGAGCTGTTAAGTGGATGCAGGCAAAAAAGCTGCTGAAGTTATGGAGAAAGAATATGAAGGGTGCTAATTGCCATCTGCCAATGCCTCAGAAAAAAAAAAAAAAGCCCTTGTGCTAGACTTTCAGCATGGGAAAATGTAATAGCAGCAACAAAATGTTTACAGGAGAATACATCTGACAAAGCAAGAAGTGCTTAGACTTAAGAAACACCTGGTAGCAGAGGAAAATGCTCCAGTGCTATAAATCAAACACTCATGCTTCTGCTCCAATGTACATTCATTACTTTTTCTTCTAAGGTCCCCTCTCTGAAATAATAATTGGTGAAAAAGCCACTGAAAGAATTGTTTTCTATGGCATCTTAAGATGGCAATGCTCCTTCCATAATTACATTTTTAGTGGACACTTGGAACTTAATGAAGTGATAAACAGAAAGATGCTCTACACCCATCATACACCTGAGCTCTGACAGCCCAGCAATGAACTGGATAGTGTCTACACCTCTCCCTGCTTTGATTCAGTGAAATCAGAATATTTTAACCTATCTGAAATATGCTCTGAATAACAGTGACTGGCCTTTAAATTAACTGGTTGGAATACTAGTTTTTTCATGCAGAAACTGTTGGATACCTCACTTCCCTGTTATGTGTGTATGACAGAAGGTGACATAAAGGAAAGAGATAAACAGGTCAATTTTGCCAGACATTATTCCTCTTAAGAGATTAGAGAGTATCATGGCTATCATCTTATTACATGCCAACATGACATCAGAAGTAGAGAACTTTCATCTCAGCTTTTGTCTGTGACTCCCAGAAATATTTGTGTGAGGTTTTTTATCATATATTTCAAGTAACTTGGACTTTCAGCTCCAAAAGTAGAAGAAATTCCTAGGTAGAAACACACTCATGCACTTAGTACCATACACGTAATGATTTCCCTTGACTGAAAGAGTGACACTCATGGGACATTTAAGTACCACAAGGGTGAAAGTGTCATAAAACAGGACAGATCACAGACTGCTGGAGAAAAGAGAAGATCTGAGGCAAGTCTACGAAAACAGCCCAGAAAAAAAAGTTACAACCCAGCTGTGCTCTATCTGTTCAGAAAAGTATTTCATAGAGACGGAGATTGCCTTGCGATTGTCTTAAATGCATGAAGAATGGGCAAGTCACAGCTGAGCCTTTAGAAAATGCTTCACACAGACTGAGCTGATGACACGCAAATGCAGAAAAACCTGTAGTCCAACATTCAATCACTTCTCCCTTTTTCATCATGAAGCCTTTAATGAATTAGGAAAGGGATACAAATACTATCATTGCTACATCAAATCCATACTTCTTGCATATTGAACTCCAGTTTCCTTAGGAGGATATAACCAACTCCCACTATTAATCACCTGAGTCCTGAATCTGGGGAATATTTTAGACCCATTTGACCTTTGTCTAAGTCAGTCTCACTGTAAGGAAAATTCATTGTTTTCAAATGCTTTCCCTGCTGGAAAACAGAAAAGTCCAACAATTGAATCTACATGAATATATTTTCTTCCTCCATAAGAGTAACAAACCAATTAGATCAACCATTCTGCTTCTGGTATTACATGAAGAAAAAGAGTAATCTTTTAGATAAAGCTGGAAGCAAAGGCACCAATCTCTCCATGAGGTACAGCTGGCATTTCATTTGACTTTATAGTTGCTTTTCTCCTTTCTCAAAAAGAGGGATAGAAATTTTAGGGATGAAGAAAATCAAGCCTCACTTCACTGGAGAAGTCCTATAGGCTACAATCCAGTAGCTTCTCAGGGAATAAAGTGACCTATATCTGGTTACAGCATATCTTCTGTGAGGATGTACAGACTCATGGCTCTTGACACAAATCCAGCTCAGTGAGGCCGAGACAAAGAAGTGTTGGGAGGACAAGAACAGCTGTATCTTGCAGATGAAAAAGGGACCTGTAGATGGAGAAAGCAGCTTCTGAGAAACACTGTAGCAGCCCTGTGTATTTCTTTCATTGAAAGTCTTATGTGTTTTTTTAAGACTGTGACACAGGGGTTTTCCTAAAGCTGCTTCAAACATTGAAGCCTCAGCTCTGGATGATGTTGCATTTTTACACCTGGCTTAGCAAGCAGGTGTGATCTTTTTTATTGGTCTCATGACACTTAATCAATGCCTTTGTCACCTGCAGATTAAGCTACTGCAATACATCGTAAAAGGCTGTTAAATTCAGCTACCATTCAGAAACATCTTTTAGCACCTGATACTGACATCAGGTCTTGTTTCACACAAAGAGCATATTGTATGGTCAGGGTCTGAGGATTGGTTTGATTTCTGGTGATTCCTAGGGTAAAATGGCAGTCCAGTGCATAGACATACAAGCTCCTAAGTGATTTGGGACATGGCTACCAAACAACTTGCCTTCTCTGTACTTCATTTACTGCTACAGTAGCTGTCATCTCATCTGATACATATAAACAGGCTAGGGACTTGCACGTCTGGGATTGGCCCCATGGGCCTTCTAGGAATTTCATGGACCCCCTCTGACACTGGGATGTAATTAATTTGGGGTATGTGTACAGGGAGCTGAATTACTTCAAAGATGTCTGTAGAGCTGGGAATGCTGCTGCCTCCCAGAGCAATATTTTCACAGCATGGGGGTGTGCTGTATACATAGCAGTGGGACAACAAAGCACGTCAGAGCAAACTTGCAAGACGCAAAGGCCCCCAAGCTAGCACTGGAAGATGTGTGGGGCAGAGGGAGTCAACCCTTTCACAGCCTGCTGAATACTATCTCTATACAAATTCATAACAGTCCTGAAGCCCTGAACTACATCTGGGTCTACTATTGTCTCATAGAGGGTTACTCCACATGAGCTTGCTTCCCAGTTGTTTTAGAAATGTGTTTTCTGGAGATGTTTATGCTTGCAGACCTCCTGTTCAAGGCAGCTCTAGAGCAAAGTAGAGCCCTTGATCTAACAAAAGATGTCTACTTTTACAAGTGACCTATGATGGGATGGTATGAAGGGGATCTGACTCGTTATTTTTAAAACATTTATGCAATGCAAATTTGCAAGGACCTTTGTTTTACCGAAGGAAGTTATACTGGAAGAAATCTAAGGCTGTGATAGTACTAGAAGAGGGACAATGAAATTACCCAAGTAACTATAAACCTGACAGCCCAGAAGAAATAACTGAGAAGCCAACACATGATTCAGTTAATAAAGATTGATGAGAAGGTAGTTAAAAATGCCAGCGAAGTTTATGAAAAAGACCTTGTCTGACTAACCTAGAATATTGTTTTGAGGAGTTTGTAATTTTGGCTTATAGAAGTCATAGTATTTTACTTTAGCTTCCTTGAGATTTAACACCAAACCAATAATTTTACTAGGAAGTTAGAACAATGGAAATTATTACTCAGTTATCTCACTTGAAATGTGGGATAAACATGTCTCACAAGTGGTATTAAATGAAGAAAACATCAGTGAGTGGGTTTGCTTCCACTGAGAAGCAGCTGGAGTCCTGCTCCTGTCCTATTTGACTTTCACAAAACAGGCAAGACAACAAAAGATGACAAAAAACCTGACTTTAATAGCTTGCAGATAAGAGGAAGATTTAGAGTAAGCAATGCACAAATGAAGATGACAAGTTACTCAGACAGTACACCCTGCAAAATTACAAAGAGAATGAAGGCCACATCCCATCTGAATGCTCATACGTGCTGCTAAATTGAGATGGGTTCAGAGAAAAGCCAAGGAAAAAAGCATGAGAAAATAAATCTACTTAAAAAGACACATGTGACTCAACCTATTTAGGTGGAGAAGGTGAGAAATTTAGCAAGAGCGGCCACAGGCCAGAGAAAAAGTCTAGAAGGTGCATCCAGACAATGCAATTTATGCTGTATTACTTTGAATCCAATAGACTCAGTGGCACTAAAAACAATGGGCAGGCTTCAGAAGCAGTATTTTACATCCCTGGGTTTCTATAAAATATCTTAAACTCAAGGCACGGTCATGTTGCAAATGAAAATAACTTCTCAAGGCAAGGTTGATGGTCAGCCTAGATTATCACATGAAACCCCACCTAACTTTATAACTCAGAGATGGCCTATTCTTGGAGCAATTGTAGTAAAACAAATAAGTAAAGCTGCAGCTGACTACATTACTTTATTGCAGGCACCCTGAATCAGACTTCTGACCCACCAAATGCCCACAGCTCAAGTTACTCCTCTGAAGAGATGCAAAGGAGTACTGATGAGCACTGGGTGTTATGGGACAAAATCACACTTGTGGCCAAGTATAAAGAAGTGCCAAACAACATGGTAGTCCTAATGAGCCAGGCATCATGCAAGTGTTCTGTGAGAGCTGAGCTGAGAAGCTAAGAAAGATGGGTGGATCAAGAACAGGACAAACAGACTTCTTGTCATTGCAGGGGGGAAGCAGAACTAGTGGGCAAGGACAAAGATGAAGTCCGTGGAGGAAACCAGAGCAGATTCCAATATGGCAGGGCCTGTCACAGCTTCACCCTTATATTCATTGGCTGCTGATGCTGCTGGACAACTTGCTCTCCTGCCTCGAAAGCAAAGGCTTCCCCCCACAAGCATAGGTTTGCCATTCCTTCCCGCTCTGATGACAACACTTCTTTGAAACACCACACAAGTCAGCAACACCTTTCTCCCACAGGAAACTGCAAGGCAAAAATAGGGACCACTCCTCTGCTGCACCGCAGTGCTCTGAGTGCTTTCCACTGTGCTCCTGAGCCTGATCTGATTTATTCTGTGCTACTTTGAATCCAACAAACATACTTGATCTCCTCCCTCCCACAGTGCATGCTACGTGCAAACTCCTTAAAGATGTTTGTTAACGCAAGTGCAATTTTTAGAACTGCAAGGTATGGGTGTTGCGAGCTCCTCCAATAAATGAGCTGCTTATCAATCATTTAATTGGGACTTCTTGGTCTTCACCCAGATGGTCCCTTTCAGCAGATAGCATTGTGTTTTAAAACTTTGGATAATTATAGCCCTGTAAATGGAGAGTGCAAGATTTGTTGGCTGCAGCCAGCTCATCTTTCTTCTGTAACAGCCTCATTGTCTAGTCATTGCCTTATTCACAATGGGAAGAGATCCATGCAAATAGAGAAACCCATTCAAAGAAGCTTCTCAGATGGGTAAACAGTAGCAGGAGCCTAGCTGATAGTAACTCCAGGAAGGATAAAAATCTTTCAGTGAATTTGACTCTGTTGCTTTTCTTGCCCTCCTTTCCTCAGAACACAAAATAGAAGGGACCTAGCATCTATGCTGCTCAGTTATTTGATTTAAAATGTATTTAAATCCTGTCTGCACCAGTCAACAATACCCTGTCAGCACTTTGCTCTTTCGTTTTTTTTCTTTTTAAACAAAACCAGTTAAACAGATTCCTGAGTGAAATGGGCCCATCATTTCTCTGCTTTTTCCCCTCCTAATGCAGTGGTGAAAATTCAGCCTCAAGCAGGACTTGGGCATTTTTACCAGGCACGTTTCCTGCTCCTCTCAAATCAGCTGGAAGCTCAGCTCTACCAAGAGGACTTCAGGCCTTCCTTTCTGGTTCCCTTCCTGGTTTGTCATCTCTCTCAGGAAGGGCCATGGCAGCTCTGCCATACCTGGGCAATGCCACCCTGCTCCCCTGGGCATCAAGAGAGGCTGCTTAGTGCAGCTCAGAAGGACTGCCCAGCTCTGACATTAAAAAATTATCTATGTCAAAAGGGAAGATTAATCCCTAAACAAATTGATGGAAGGCAAAAGGAGAGTGCTGATGTGGCGTATGTCTTTCAAAGGCAGAGTTAATGCATACAAGTCAAAACAGCTGCTATTCGGATTCTGCTGTGCCCTCCAGCATGGGAGGTCTACCACCGTGGGCATACCCTGGACACAGGGTGCCTGGATTTGTTCAAGGACACCTTAGTTAAGGGGAAACCTTTCACTTGAATAAAACACAAAAATCTCAAAATAAAACACCACATTCTTTGCCTTGAAGAAAATATGAATCCTGTTTCTTTGTGACGTTTGATAGGCCAGAAAAAATGAAATGTGCTGTGTTTTTATTGCTTCGCAAACCAGATTTTCAGATTTCCTGTAAGATTCTGTGGATGACTACAGAACAGGCTGTACTGTCAGAGTAAGAGGGAAAGCAATTTTTCATCAGCTTCCATCGTGGTTTATGATAACACCTATCTGTAGAAACATCCACATAAGAGATTTAGCACTCCACTTGATTATATGACAAGAAAGTCTGGAATTCATCTCTGAAATCTTACTGCAAAATCACAGACACCAAAATCAATTATATCAGTGTTTTTAAAGCTAACAGGAAAACAATGTGAAAAAAATTTACTGACCTCTCCATGATATTCTTTCTTTCTTTTTTTTTTTTACTTTGGAGCATATACAAAGCTTACAGTCCCTGCTTCTCACTTATGAAGAATGTTCTAAAAGTGCAACATTTTTCCCCTCATATTCAAAGCACTGTGAGTAATGGTTACTTAATTTAGGAGCTGATTTATTCAAGAACTTGTAGATAAAGCTATGAGTTAACCACAATGTTTAAGTGGCAAGGATGTATACTAAGAAATTAGGTAGCAGGGTTTTGCATGAGAATGTAAACAGTGTTTTGAATTCAAATTTCCTTCTTCATAACCTTCTTAAAAAATGTAAACGCACAAATAAGTTGGTGGATGTTAAGGCAACAGTTCATAAGTTCATCAGAAAGGTACCCACTTCACAAAGACATAAACATATGACTAACTCCTCTAACTCAGTGTCTTGTAACACAATTCGGCATGCAGGAACTGTGTTGCAGGCTTGAAATTTTCAGAGTTTCAGAGTAACCCGTTTCTCTTTCTACCATCACGAAAAGGGAGCAACCACGCTGATTACACCCTCCTGCAAGCCACATGTGAAACCATGAGATTGCTCAAACCCAAGGGTTCCTGCGTGACATTTATCTGAGCAGTATCTGGTTGCCTCCCACCAGTGTATTAAGCAACATGACTAACATCAGTCATGTATCTACTCCCATCATCTCTTCCCCGAGGTAGAAGAGCTTGCAGGAAAATGTTTCTTTTCGGCCTACGTGTGCATGTGCACACACTCACCCTCATGCCTGGGTATAGCTAACCAGTGCTGCTCATTTTAGAGAAAAGACCATGGAATGAAGAGCAGACTGGAACATCAGTTGTGATTTCTCAACTATGTCAGGGACCTAAGGGGAGCCTTTGCATGGAGGCAGCCTGTGTGCCTGTTTATTGCTGTTCCAGCTTCACCAAGGCTGGTTACAACACTTAAGTCTTTGTGGTATTGCATCCTTGCTTCAGAACTCATGCCACATTTCTAAAACTGAAAATAATCACCATGTTATCTTTTGTATGGTACTGCTTCACAACTGAAGAATCTTTATTTATTTTTATTGACAGAGGAAAAAGAAAGATTCTCCTACTATTGTTGATGATTGAACTATTTGTTTGCCTGATGTTGGAAAACGAACAAAATCAAGTAGAAAAAACAAGCTGTTCCACATGAAAAGACAGATGCTTACTCCTTAACCTCGAGAAATATATTTAGTCTACTTGATTTAAACAGACATGCTTTACTAAGACAGTGAATTTTGTTACTGGCTCATGTTAAACAAAATGAGTTCCCTGTAGGATAAAAAAATGTTTACCTAAAAACAAAGGGTTTTTTTATTGTTGCTCCATCAGTTCAAACAGCAATGAGTTTAAACAAACATTAGATTGACATCACTTGCTACTTACAAAATCTAAGTATCAAGCTAAAGCCTGATAGCCAATTAATAAAATGAAAACCCTCTGTTCCCCTGATCAGTGCATTCTCCAACATCTTTTTTCTCAGTGATTAGGATGATCCAAAACTAATGTAAATATTTGAATACATTTTGGACAGAAGAGTGCTAGAGTAATGTCAGTAATTGAGAGTAGAAACAGATGATATTGCATAGAAGTGTGCAATTAAATAAGTTTTTTATGTATCAGAATTTTAACAGTAGCATATATATTTAATTTAATCTTATCCTGATTGGTTTGTTCCCTTTAAACATGCAAAACAAGCTTTCAGTTGCTATTGTTTTACAGTACTTTTGCAGACTGCAAATTCACAGCCGTTCGCTAAAAAGAACAGCCCATTTCTCACCCATATTTTGGCTTGGGTTTTATTCCTTCTAAAGTGATACAGCTCTCACACTCCCTATCTGAAAGCAAACAGTGAGATCTCAAGATACCATCACAGGAAACACCCTGGAATAAAAAGATAACTGGGAGAATTTAGCAGCCACTTGCTATTTTCCATCGCTAATGAGGCAGAAGCTCCTAGAGATTAATAAGTAACAGTCGACTGTCTGGAAAAGAAAGGGCAAGGAAAGGATGGGGGCCTGGCTGCTTTTCTGAGCCAGTCTGAGTGGAACCAGCCAACCACTAGTTTGCAGAAATGTGTAAAAAATGTCACTTTAACCCCTTCGAGCTTGCAGGAGAGTGCTGGTCTGAAGCTCCAGCTACACCTGATCATTCACTCCTCATTTAGCTAGGCATCCCTCCTCACATCAGCTTGACCTTCAGTTTCAAAAGCTAAGAAAACACGAGTAACTTCAGGACTTCTTAAAGCCTTTCACAATTGAGGGATCTACTAGATACAGCAAGGCCAACCACTTAGCCAAACCAGAGTCTGGTGTCCAGAGGACATGGAGATACTCTTCTCACAGGCAGCGTGAGTGAAGCTCATCAGAGTTTTCATGCTCTGCCCACTGGCTCCTCACACCCCTGGCCTCAGCTGCCCTCCCCTGACTCACCCTTGCAGGAGGCCCTCATAAACAGAGATAACCAAACTTCAAAAAGTCCACTTTCTGTTTGGGTAAGTGCCCAAAAGTTCACAAACTGGCTTGGAGACACAGTAAGAATAAGCTGCCTTGGGAGGTAGCCAAACATTCTTCATCAAGGCTGGGCTATAAACACTTCAAGAATAGCCTCTCTGGTAATATTTTGGTGGTATTTGTTTCCCATCCTGTCTAGCTGGGAAAGTAAAGCATCTCAGAAAACAAAAGGATTCAGGAATCAATCTGCAGGCCTGTGTCTCTCTCTGGTCTTGTGCCCAAGACCCAGGTGAAGGGGGAGTAGCGGCTACTGCCACCCTCGTCCATATTGTACACACCACACAGAAGGCAGGTGTGGGTCATGCTGTGCCACTTCAGTGTTTGGGGGCAGAAAGTACCTGTTATAGCTAAGCCAGCCAAAAACCTGCTTGCCATCCTTCACCAGATTCAAGCCAAAAGAAAACTAAACCGGCTAAAAATAAAGACGAAAGGGATATTTTTTGCTGGGTCAAATTCCGTACATCAGCTCACCGTGGGGGTCGACCATGAACCAGGGCAGGGACAGGACTTCACAAGGGACAGGACAGAGGGAGGGGAGCAACCCCACTCAGTGACAGCCAACTATAAATGTGAAACCACAGACAAAGATCTTGAACATCAGATTAAAGCCTCCTCTTGTTGTATGGAAACAAACAGTTCTCATCTTTTAGGAACCAAGATGACTCACTGTGTTCATTCAGCCTGCAGTCAAAACTAGTTCTCCTCTCTGAAGTTCACTCCCTGCTCCATCTAGGGCATTATCAGCTCTGAACATTTACTCTGGTGTGGGTAATGAGGCAGATGAGCAGTAACTGAATTGTTCCACCTTTGGGCAAGTCACACCATAGTCTCTACCCAAGGCACACGTACTGTGAGTAGTGATGTGCTGGGGGAAGATGCAGCCACTGCTATGAATGAGGCCATGGCAGGACAACAGAGAGAACAGAGCAGACAGAGGAAACAACAGCCTTGGACAACAAAGCAATTGCTTCCAGGAAAAGGGGAGTGTGTGAAACTTGTCTGGTTGTCTCACTCTTGGTTGGCAGTAGAAGTTGAAGCACACACTGTGATGGCTGCTGTGTGGTTTCTCAGCAGCCTGGGGGCTTCTGCAATCATCTGTAGGGAGGATTTCACTCAAATAGGGGCCAGACCTCCTTTCCCCTTCTCCCCTGGTGAGATGGGAACATGAGGGGCATGGAAGTGAGTGGCATCACAGCTGGCTGCCCTCATCTTCAATTATTGACATGAACATCACTCCTTGGATTCAGGTGGCCAAGGCCTGTGCTCTCTTCCAGGAAGCCAGGCAGAGGCTCTGGGACATAGGGTGTAAGTGCCCTGGGGATGGCAGGCGCCTGTCACTTCTGCCCGGAGACTCTCCACTTCAAAACAAGATCCTAATCTCTCCTGCCTCTTCTGAAGCAAGCGCTTGAGCCTGCAGACGAGAGGAGCTTGTGGTGAGGTTATTTATAGCTGCAGCAGCTTCCTCAACAGCAAATAGTAACAGTGCAACATGAAACCGAGCCAAGCAGAAGTATTTTTCATTGAAAAATAGATGACAGCTTGTTTGTGCTATTGTGGGGGAAAGGACTATGAAAACGATCAGTGGCAGCAGCAGGTTTCCAAAGGGCAATGTCTCAGATTGGGTTGTTGGCCCCTGTTTAGGGCATGTGCCAGTACTTCACCATGGCAGGAGTCCACATTCTCTTTAGCCTCTGAGCAATGAGTCCCATGGTGCATGTGGTGTGGTGCTTCAGGTCTCTCAGAATGGCCTTGCTGCCTCAAGGAGCACCTTTGTGAGGCTGTGGTGCTCCCAGAGGATCTCAGTCCAAGCTCTGGTGAGGAGCAGCTGCAGGCATGCCAGCTGCTGCCCTTTCCTACATCCCCTAAGGCTATCCACACAGAGAAATATCCCTGTTTCAGGTCAAAGTTGTTTTTCCAGGCAGAAGGCTGCACCTCTGCTACCTCCAGTTAAAATCTACTGCTATTGCAGAAGCACATCTCCCTCTGCTTCTATTGTCTCCTCCCTTAAGCAAGGCTAATTAATGTTTGCCTGCCTATGCAGTGTTGGGATGCTTCAAGATCTGTGGTTGTGGGGAGCAGTGAGAGTTCTTTCATTACTTATTCATTCCTTGATGCAGCACCCTTGCCTCAATTTGAATTTATACTCCTTGAAGATGGCTCACTGGACCATCTGATGAGGAATAGAACAGTTAGTAGAGCATCACCATTTCACCACTGCTCCCCCTTCCCTCCCTCGCAGGCACTGTGGCTGTGTGAGAGGAAGGAGGTTTGCTCACACACACATTCAGCTGAATCAAGCAGGGACTGCCCCCACGGCACCACTCACCCACACAGCACCACTCTGTTCCCCAACAGTGGAGGCTTTCGCACCTCCAGAACAGAAAAAGAGGATGAGCACTTCTCCATAAGAGGAAAAACTGTTTGCAGATCTAACAAATCCCTTGTGATGATGACAAACAAGGCTGAGGATCTATTTTCATTACCTTATAGGGTTTTGCACTTCAGTACACTGTTGTGAGAAGCACCCCCAAAACTGTGACAGGACCTACCTGCTTTTCTGCAATGTATGAGGAACCAGTCACCATCTAAGGGGTGACCTAGGAGGAAGGCAGAGCTGGGGACTGACTCTCTTGCCTTGGAGGGGTGGTCTCCACTGAGCCCTGGGACTCAGGCTGTGAGGAAAATATGCCTGTTTCACTGGAGAGGAGCAGGTGCCTTTTCTTTCTGTTTGATAGTTGGAATGTGAAGTGATGACTCTTTTTAAGTAGTTGTTTAGGGAGTTTGCAGAAAGCAGATAGAAAATGATGAGGAAGTCTTTTTTTCTCTCCTCCCTGTGGCAGTCATCCTTTTTGCATGAGACACCTTTGAAAATATATTTAGTGCCATCCTGCCGTGTAAAGTGAGAAAGCACTTATTATCCTCACTTAACAGTCAGGAGCAGGAGGAAGGAAAAGATTGAGCTGTGCTCTCACTTTCCTTTTATTTTTAAGTGACTACTTATTTTGGACATCTCCATTTCTGAGGGCCTGGCTTCAGACAGCTGTCCTATTATTATCGTTCCCCAAGAATGAAAGGGAAATGTGAAGGGAAGAACAAAGGGAAAGAGAAGGAGAAAGGGAAAGGAGAGCTATGGGGAAAGGATCACAACTGAGGCAGCAGGAGCACTGACACATCTACCTGGGGTCCCTCGTAGTCACCCAGTATCAGGCCTATGTGAGGTTACAGGTCTTTCCATCATCCCTGAGTCCCCTAGCAGCATGGCTGTGGGTCTCACAAGACATCGCAGCTCAGCAGGTGCTGAAGCTGGTGGAGAAGATACATGACACAGTCCATTGATGCTGTAGGGGTTCCCAAACCTTGGGTTGTGATCTTCATCAGGGATCCTGAGAGACAGATGCTTTAGAGGGCCTGGAGGATCCCACAAGTCAGGACGTCCCCACTTGCCCCTGCATCCAAACTCTCATGGTATTGACTAAGAACACTGTTCTCAAAATCCCTTCTGGTGTTCTCACAGCAAGTAACAGCTGTGACAGCTAGAGGGAAGCTGTGTGTTAAAGATCAAAGGTCCTCCTAAGCCAGCGAGCTTCTCACACCATCAGGACTTATGGCATGCTCAGCCCACATCCCTGACAGTCCCTTTGACTCAGAATACAAACAAGCAGTCACCTATGAGTAGCCAGGTCATTTCCAGTGCTTCAGCTGGAGTCTAAGGCAAGGCTTGTACCTCCTGCTTAGACCCTCTGGGTTTCATTTTAAATGCTTTGACACTGCACTTCATTTATGGGAGAGGTGGGAAGGCGATACATTCTGCCTAGAACAAAAAGGGTGAAGGACTGTGAGTGATTCAAAGCCAGCACATGCTGCAAAAGAAGTTTGAAAAACTCCTGACCCCTGCATTTATTATGCATTACAGTCTCTCACTCATTCCCACTGGGAAAAGCTCCTCTAACATAAAACACTGCTGTATTTTGGGTAGACGTAAACAAAACAACAGCTTACCCTGCCCTGAAATTGCTCATTTTTTTTCCCCTGTAATCTTACAAGCCTTTTTTTCTGAAGCCAGATTCGCCCTCAAAGCAATTGTATTTTCAGAGCAGTTGAGATGTTGGTTTGAATTATCGACTCACACCTTTATGAAGCACACAGGATCAGGAGAAATGCTGGAAATTTTGTGAGTTGAGCTCTGTTTGTAGCTCTGCCAGAAAAATGCAGCTCAAGTTTCGTTGTATGTGTTCACAGCCTGATGAGTCATTATGAGGCAGGGATAATATAAAATAAAACCACGAAGTGATAAACAGTGGAGTAATTCAAGTAACTCTGAAGCAGAAGAAATGCTATATATCACAGTAAGGCCAGCATAACAAAAAGATCCTCAGTAGGGGAAATGACCTGTGAGCTGGCCTACAAGCTCTACACATCTGCAAGCTTCAGAAGTGCTGGAGGATCAGCTCCAGTTTCTTGATTCCCAGGTTAACCCACATCATCTGCATGGACAAACCACAGAGGGAAACAGGCCAGGCAACTCTGCAGCGATCCTTCTGGCTGACATACAAGCTGCAGGAGTAGCCATTGAGCACAGCTACATGACAATTGTTGGTCCCACTGGAATTGCTGTCATATATAATATTTATCCCACCTTATAAAGGAATGAAAAAAACCAAATCAACAAGTATAAATTTGGATGGGGAAAAGGGAAAGAGAATATTCAGAGCTCCTCAATCAAAATTCTTGGGAGATTTCCAAGTGTTTCCCCTGGAGTTCTACAACTGGACACTTCTGTTTCATTGTAAATTGATTTGGAATGTGAAATGAAAAGGAATTTCAAACTTGGAGAAATAATTTTCAATTTAGTCTTGAAATGAGGCACGTGACAATTAAATAAATAAAACCCACAAGATTTTTCTTTCTCCAGTGCTTTCCCTACAGTAAGGGGAATTCAGTTATGTGCTGGGGATAGACTTGGGCTTTCCCTATAACCACACTATTTTTCCAATTCACTTCCAATGGCAAATGCAAGAGGTGCTGAACCCAGTCCATGCATTCTGCTGTCTCTTCACTTGCAGCATCAAGTCCTTTTCTCTCTAGCAGCATGGGCCAGCTGGAAACTTTCCCTGGGCCACCTATGTCACTCTATAACTGGGCAAGCAGATCACCTGTCGCAGTCACTGTGGATTGCTATGAAAACCCTACAACTGTCCACTATGCAACTCCTTCTCCAACAGGAGAGCAGAGAGCAGCTTGTGCATGTAGAAAAAGGAAGAGCTGCCCTTTGTGTCAAAGTGGATGGGCTGTCCTGAGCCCAGGATAGGTCTTGTCTACAGGTGACCAAAAAGATCTTACACACAGTTTGGAAGTGGAGAAACAGGAGATCCAAATGTGAGGTCAGCAACAAACCATTTACATGTGTGTAGGAAACAAGAAAGTCTTTGCAGTGAGAGGACACAGAGACCTGGCCTGGTGGCAAACACTGATTGCAAAAGACAACTGAAGAGTACAAAACCAGTGGCTCTTCCCCTCCACCAAACCTTCCACAGGTTCTCTACATGTAGGATGTGCCACAGTTCTCATTACAGAGGACTGCAGAGCTGCATCATGGCAATCACCTCAGTGGCCCTGCACAACGGGCTATTTCCATCTCACAGAACTTCCCCAAGCACACGAGCCAATGGCAACATGCCCTCCTATGACCTGACATGTGTCACTGAGTGTCGAGAGGCCTTTGTGTAGCCCCAGTCTGTCTTCAGCTGTTATAATCCAGAACAAAATGTGCATGACAGTGTTTATGTCAAGTTAAAATAAATCAAAATCAGCATCATTTTCATGCTGCCTGGCCCATGGTAGCGGCAACAAACTAACAAGTACTAACCCCCGAGCTGTGAACATTTTGTTGTTAGCACCACTGGTGATTTATAAGGAATTAAGCAAAATGCTGCTTGTGCTGGGCAGCCTCATTGCAGAAACAGGAGATAAAACACATCAGTGTTTATCCACTACTGCAGGAAGGAGTTGGGGGGGGAGAGGAGATATTATTGCACTGTGATCATGCGAAAGGCAATTTTCACATGGATTTTCATGCAGACCCATAAATCAGCACATGTTCCCTCTAAAAGTTCATGGTCCTTAGCAAACCTCTCAGTGAACCAAGGCTGAGCTTAGAGTTTGTAAAGAAACCTGAAACCAAGCAAGTTTCAACTATTCCATACTTTGCAGTGAACATTTTGCTACCTAGTTTTTTTAGGAGTTTAGGTAAGTACAACCATGTCCTTTGGGAGAAAAAGAAAAAAAAAAGCTCAAATGCACCATACAAAAAGTAATTACAAAAAATCTTTACCTAAATCTAATTGTTCCTGGCTCTGTGTTCATTGTATTATTTTCAAAGGCTTCAGTTAAGGTAAGGATTCAGCTTTCATTTCAACATCTGATTTTTATTTGTTTGTGATTTCTCTGCCTCAGGAAACTCATCGTGCCAAGGCTTAGTTGCAGCATGGCTTGCTTGCTTGCTTTTGTTCAGGGAGGCATAATGGTTTCAGACATACATTAGTCAAGCAAATAGAGGAAAATCTTCCCTCTCTTCATTGCAAAATAAAAATAAAATTAAAAAATCGCCCAGCTAGAGCAATTAGAACATGATAGATCTTGCAAATTTATTCCTATTTTGCGCATGTCCATCTCATCATTCTGGACTTGTGATTACAGTGCCTTGGAGTAGCACCTTTATGGTTTCACTCCACAGCACTTAAACACAAAAATAAAGTCCATGCCTGCTGCCCATGGTCATGTCAGCATCTGAACTTCCAGGGTGGATTGCTATGAGGTTGAAGTCCCAGTGGCATTTAACCAGGCAGGTCCGTAATGCCAGCCCTGATGCCCCCAGCACATTGGTGATGCAGCCCTTGCTGCACTGCTGGCCCCACTGCATCAGGGGAGGTTGATGCCTGCCTCTCTGGTGCAGCTGCAGTGCCACTGGGGAGGTCTTGGATAAACCTCCATAAATTATTGAAGGGCAGGAAGCCACTGCCTGCTTGCGGCCCTGGCATGTCTCATGCTGTGGCCAGCACAACACTCACTGCCTAAATTACCCTGACCACCTCATATCCCCAGCACTGAGGAAGCTCATAATAAAAGGCTGAAAGAATTATCATTATTGCTGCAAAATATTTTCCTCCTTTAGCAAAGCACAGACATTCCCAACAACTGATCAAAAACAGAACCCTGGAACCCTCTCCTGCCCCCAGGGTGCACATCAGCTTCCAAATCTTGAAGGGAGCAGAGCAGGGGGGATCAAGAGAGGGCTACAAGAGATGCAGGTAATGCACATAATGCTCATTCTGTAGCTTGGACTCACTAGCCCAGGCTCAGGGAAGCTCTCCCATTCTCCCATCACCACCTCTCTTGGTATCTGGGTGAAAAAGTGCTGCTCAGTTGTGTTCTCCTAGCACCACCACTAAGATGGTGCCTTGAGATGGTGACAGGCACTTTTCCCCACACCTTTGCTAAAGTTGTTTTTGCAAAGGGTGCTTTTCTTAGCCTAGCATTTAAAAGCAGAAGTTATCAGGACATAAATCACCCTGTGACTTGTTGCAAAGTCTGTGAGAAGAGATAAAGGCAAGACAGTTTGACAAACCGTTGGGAGTAGAGGGAGGAGGGGGCCAAAGGAGGGAGCCACAACACTGACCCTCCTTGAATTCTGTCATAGGTCAGCCAAAAGGATGCAAGTAAGATCAAGAAGCCATGTCCAAACTTTCTGAAGCTGGCCACAACACATACCCACTACAGAGCTGGGGGTAATAAATATCACACTCAGAGAGAGCATTACATCATGTAAAAGGGAAAAGCCAGCAGATGAACTCACACCATAAAACCTTGACTTGGTATCTAGCCAAGCCCAGGCAGACAACGCAGTTATTGCAGAGCTGACAGAGCTCTCTTCACACATTGCTTCACCCTTCCACTTCCCACCACCTCCTCCAGTACAGACAACCCTTCCCTGCTCCCCCTCCATGCTCCTACAGCCCCAACAGCAGGGCTCCAGAGCAGCCATAGACTGCAGCATGATGCAAAACACAGCCCAAATTTGGCAGATTTAAAAAATATGCTCCACTCTTTCCTCACAGCAACTCCACCTTGTTTTTCTAATTTTCCTAGTGAATTCATTGGCCATTAAGGGCTTTGAGTGGCAGGCTAACGTTTATAGGCACACTGGGTCTGATTTTAGTAAGGCTCTCATATCTGTTGGGAAGCACTGAAGAGTCTTGAAGTGAGTCTAAATTTCACTTAGGACACTACAAATGCTTTTTACTACAACAGTAGAGCTGAGTGTGAAGTCTGTGTCTGATGTCTCTCCACTGAGTTTTCCAATAGCCAACATAGGTGATGCTGGGGGGATATCATGACAGGGAAAACCAGAACGTAAGTCAGATCACAGCACCCTTAGCTGCAGGGCTGATACCTTGGTAAGGATACCTTGGTAAGGATAAGAGACACAGCAGCCCTTTCTACTATCTGTCCCACCAGCTCAGCAAAGTTACTGCAAGTGTACTTTGCCCTACACCTCACAGCTGCAGGCACTGCAGCCCTTCGTCTGGTTCAGCCTCGACATCTTACAGTGCTGTTACAGGGCTTTCTCCAGGAGTCTTCTGAGCACAGATGAAATATTGGGATCAAGATGAGCTGAACTGGCCCGCTGGGGCCTTTTCTCTCTAATATCTTCATTCTGTCAAAATTATACTTGATCGTGTTTCATTATTGTTGTTTCTAACTTTCACCTCTGCCTCAGCAATTCCATCTGGTAGGTCATATTCCTCTCTCTGATTGCTTTTTGGATAAAAACATGCTCACTGGGACCTCCTTGGAATTAGTTTTTCTTTTTAGACAACAGATTCTCAGCTCAGCCCCATAGTTCCCCTGACTTAACACAGACAGGGTCAACCCACCTTTGCCTTCCTGGCACATGCATTCAAGTACTGATTCCCATGTGCTACAATAACCCCATTACATTTTTAACAGTCTCCAAGGGGGAGTCATTTACAGGGACTTGAACTGAAAAGTGCAAGTTTTGAATCATCCTCTTGTGTGTGCACTTGTGCAGATATTAAATCAGCAATGATGGGAGAAAAAAAAATACTATCTTGGCTATGTCCCCAGAACATTCTTCGAAGACTGATGATGTACATCCGCCTTAACTGTCTGGGTCTGAAATGATTAAAGATCATCCTTTTTTTCCTCCCATTAATTTCCTTGAGTATCTGGAAACTTATTTTTATTTTGAATTTTATGATTGCCTTGTAAGAACATCATCACAAATAAACTCATTTCCACCTCCTACAGATTTAGCAACTTGACCACTAAGGTGTAATGAGTGGCTAAAACACTACTGCCCTACTGCACAATTGCCATTTAAACCCACTGGCATTCTGTTATGTTACAACAGGGTGGAACAGTAAGATTTCCCATCTCTAAAAGACTGAAAAAACTCTCTTTTTACATCTCTGACTTGCTCTGCATATGATAGCAATATTCAAAGGTCTGGACGTTTTCCAGAGTGTGTACAGGCAGGGCTGCAATGCAAACTCTCCTCCTGTCACAGATGACAGACTAGCTCAAGCAAAGGAGGTCTTGGGTAAACAACCATTTATGCAAAGGAGGTCATGGGTAAACTACAGGTACTAGTCCTAGTATACTTTTCAGAGCTCTTAAGAAGGTAGAGGAAAACAAAACAAGGCAGGAAGTGTTTTAAAGATTATTTCAGCTAGCTAGCACCCATATGGAAGAGGATGATCATCAGCTAGCAGGTCTTGTGCAGTTCCACAGCTCTCCCTGTTTGAGTTGAGGCCAAACAATGCACTGGCCAAGTGGGCAGTAGGCTTGGACCTCAGCACAGAAGAAAAAGTATTCTTGCAGAGATCTTTAAAAAGCCTCTTTCCTGCCAGGAAATTGGAGAAAACAGTTGTCTCTGTCTGATCCGTTCTGCTTCCCATCTTGCATTTATTTCCTCCTTTTTATTCTTCTCTTCCCTGGATATTTCTATAGCCATAACAGGGAAAAATTATTATTTCTGAGATTAGTTCCAAATACTGGAAAGAAGTCTGACCCTCAAATAGAAATGATGGCCCGGGGAAAGAACAAACATTTAACATCATCTATTCTAACTCCAAAATATTACCTCTTCCCCAGACAGGATGCCAGGTAAATGTAGATTTTTTTTTCCAAGCAATAACCTGCAAAATAGCAATCCCCAACTCATTTTTTATTTTCCCCAACTTCTGTTTCCTTGCTTGTACATGTCAATATTTACAAGCTCTACCACTTCTTGGATTATTTATTTTCCCTGGTCTATTTCACTCAGTGAAAAATCTCACCAGCTCAGTACTTGACAGTTTGTTGCTGATATCCATCTTTATTAACTCCGCTGCTGCAAAAAAACCAACAACAACATATAGTGATAGAAAATAAAAAACCCACACACACAAAGAAACTCAGAATGCTGCTTAAATCTGATGGGGGGGAAAAATTCTCCAAAAATAGCCACTGATTTCCAGAGACATACATTATTCTAGGGATATCACTGAAAGGCACTTTCTGCCTCCACTTCATTAGCAGTCAGTAAATTCACCGACAATCAGCAAGAGAGCTGCTGTCACCGCACCTGAGGGGATGGCAGGGAGGGTTGCTCTTCTCTCCTCACCTCCCTGCACCACACTTTTAGGGACAGAACTGAAAGGCTCTGCCTGGCTCCTTCTTGTCACCCCCACTGACCTCTGACACACAGGAGCCTGACAGATAGCAACAGTCTTCCAAATCACTTTTAAATTTGGTCTTTAAAAGACAATGAACCCCCTGTTTTTAAAATGTTCCCTGTAATTTCTAATGCAGGATAATGAAAAATATTTCTCCCTCTTCTTTGGACAACCCAGGGCTGAGGCACAACTCTATTTCACAGCTCACCACCACCAAAGGGCACATCAAGATAATCTCAAACTCCCCTAGGGTGTTTTAGCACTTCTCAGATGGAAATTGTTCTCTAAGCAGAGCTGCCGGAACAACAGGCTGTGCTGATGGGTCTCAGCCTTTTCAGCCGCACATCCATCAGCTTGGCTCACACTGAGGATTTGTTGGAGCCTTGCTGCCTTTGCACCGAAGTGAATTAGAGCCCACCTCCATATTAAAACCACCACTCAAAATGTGGGGGCAGAGACACCTTTAATCAATCTGGGTAGACTGAGCCCATCCCTTCACTTTTTCCCTGTCCTGTGTTTTCAGAGTCAGAGCACAAGCAAGACAGTCTGGCACGCAGAGAGCCCTTTCGGCTGACCCTTTTCATCTCTCTGTCCAGACCCTACAGAGTAATCTGAAAATAAACAAAGCCTCCAGTCCTGATAATGGAAAAGATAACCTTCCCACTGTGAGCCACCTCCCAGCAGTGCAGAGGTGGGCGCTCCTCAGCAGACAGAAAAGTCAGGGGAGGTGGTGGGGATCGAGTTTCAGTCTCTGAGGTCCAGTGCCCGGTTAGTCACACAGTTTGGTGACACAGTGTCACCAAACACAGCATGTCGTGGAAGAGGAGCTTCAAACTGTTCAGCTGCCGTGATATGATCATCACAGCTCAAAGACTTGTCTAATGCTAATAGGAGAGATCCCCAGATGGATAGCAAGCCGCTCACAAAAACAGCACGGTAGTTCTCTCCTGAGCTTTGCTAACACAGATCAACCTCAGCACTGCGAAAGCAAGTGCTTGTTTTTAAGTGTGGGCACACCTGAGAAAGGGTTTGATTAAACCAGCTGTCATCACCTGAAGCCTTAGCCAGGTTGTGGCCCTATGAAACAGATGGAAGAGCTGGCACCAGTTGTTTCCTGCTCGGCTCACAAACCATCTTGGCCGATGCTACTTCTGCTACTGTTCATTTTTAAAGAAGTCTTTTCTCTCTCCCTGGCTTATAACTGTGCTTATTTTAAAGCAGTCTTGTGTTTGGATAGAAAAAACCTTTTCTGTGAGCTCCTGTATTGTCCCTTCTTAGCACTGCTGTCTGCCTTGGGAGGAACAGAAAGCAAAAGGGCTGGATTGCATACCAGCAGCATGGGCTCACACAAGCTGACAGGTCATAGCACAACGTATGTGTTTCCAGTTTGGCAGTCCCCCACTCCAAAGGGGTTTCCAAATTTCCTCTCCAGCCTCCTGTGACAGCCTTGGATTAATTTTGTTTGGAACAGAAGATTTATTGCCTTTGAGATACTGTAGTTCACTTATCTGCTGTACATCTTGAACCCAAAGTTCAGGTGGCATTTAGATATTGCTCTTCTTATCAGTTCACTGTGGAAATACCCCGGCGAGATCCTGCTGACTTCTTCCTGCTGACTGCCCATCACCTCTTATCTTTCTGACTTTCTCTTTCAGATGCAGAAATCTTACCAGGGAGCCCTTTTGAAAAGACAACTGTGGTTCCATTGGCTGTAAGAGATTAACAGGGGTGAGATTCACAGCACTCCCAATGGCTCCTCTGAACCCTTCAGGTGCATTACAGCCAAAATATCAAAATGAGAAGTTAGAAGTTTTTTAATGAGTTTAGCTTGATACCCAGGGGCCTTACTCCGCTCCAGTGGCTTTAGCTCTGGTTTACAGCCAAAGTTTAGAGAAATCAGTTTTACAATTCCCATTTGGATGCAGCTGAGATCCCACCAGAATGGTCCATCCTGGGAGCGGGCTGCGCCTCCAAGCCCTGGGACCTGGCACTGGCCCAGATGGCAGTAGCCCTGTGAGAGAGGCCACTCTCACGCAGTTCTCATCCTTTTGGGCAGAGTTTAGTTCACAGGATTTGGCATCTTCGGACCCAAGCCCAGGCAATTCAAGTCAAAGTTAAATCTGTTGCCTAAACCCAATTTGGAACTAATTGTAAAATGGCTCTGGACAGCCCTGCAGAGCGTGGGAGATTTTATCCTATCTGCCTGAGAAAAGCTACTCCAAATGCTGCATTGCCAGGTAGCCCATATGTTTATTTGCCTGCTCACTTCCTCAGTCCCCTTCTGACTAATTTCTTGATGGATAGTTACGTCTGGCTTCAGTGACAGATCCTTCCCGCCAGCAGCGCTGTTTGGGGACACCCACAAGCTGCCTGCTGGGATGCATGATTAAGGGAGGTGAAGGAAAGCAACGACCTAAAGCCTTTCCCCTTCCAAGGCAGCTGAAGACACTCCTGGGCTGCAGAGGAATTTTCTTCTGGGCTGGAAAGTGCCTCCTACACCGTTTTTTGGAATGAAATCATGCCAGCAGATTGCACCACACAGGGGAAGGACCGGCATGTAGTCAGAGCTGCACCGCATGGAGTGGCTGCATGCTGTACCAACCATCCTGCCTGCCAGCCTCTGTCTGCTGGGGCCAGTGGCACTCATGGCCACGCTTGGTCACATCGCCCTGCAAAAGCAAGGATGCAATGGGTTGGGGTAATCTATTATTTTAAATGAAGAGTTTATTCCAGGTGCTCAGTGTTTTATTTCACATCCTTTATGAGTCATAAAGTCAGGTGAGCCACACCATATACTTCTGTATTTCAAGGGCAGGTCCTAAATTGATATTTGTATCTCCTGGGCACTTTCTGAAAGCAAGCTCCCTCATTTATCTGCCTGCTTCGCTAGGCATTTATCTCACATTCATACCCATGCTGTACGAGTGCCTCCTCGACACTCAAAGCATCAGGTTTTTGTCAGTGTGCTTCAAAATCAGCATCTAGCTCCTGTGTTCTGTGCTTGGCAATAACTATCTGTGCATTAACGGAAAAGGAAATTGTTTCCATACATCTCAGACAAAAGTCTGAAAACATGACTGGAAAAGAAAAAAAAAAAGTCAAAAGAAACTTATGAAGCTCAGTGGAAACATTGCCATGTGGCAAAAAGAGATAATGCCAATGCACAGAACTGCTAAGAGAAGAGAGAAAACTACCACCAAACACTTTTGTAAAAATATAAGATGATGACAAGATGAGGACCAAAAAAGACCAACTAGCCCTATTTCAACTTTCACATGTCCTCTCCGTTAGAGAGGACAGAGGGGGTTTCAGAGATGATATCCCCTGCCTCCCCCCAAAAGCACTTAATCAGAGATTTACAAACCAGTAAATCAAAGGAGACTGTGAAATTCCAGCCAGAGAAGCGAACAGCGAGATTAAGTGGATTAGTCTACTGTACAGGAATCCAAGGAATGCAGCCCGCATGTGCTTTTGTTGTGGATTACTCAGCAACAACATTATGGTTTTACATCTCCCAGAACCATATGGGCATGTGCAATTGTGCAAACCAACAAGAAATAGCAGCCCCCAACACGCCGCTTCGCTGAACCTGCTGTGCTGATTTCAGCACATACCACATTTTCCAGGGAGAGAAGGAGAACCTTTTGCTGCATCAGTCGAAAATGAAGCAGCAGACATGCCACAGTGACAAGCATCCATTTCAGGCAAAGACATCTCTCTTTAACCATTAGCCATCCACCTGTTAATGATCTAACAGAATCCCTCGAGTGCAGACCCTGCAAAACTTAAGTTGGGTCCTGATCAAAACTTAGCAGCTCAACAACTCTGTGGTGAAAAAAATTCTATGTGACTTTATAGCCCGCGCAGACTGGGAGGAGGGGGTAGGTGGAAAAATGGGGAAGAAGGAGTAAGTGATGGAAAAATGAACAAACTACTACTAGCCAGAGTTAATAGTTTGTATTAGCAGTCAGTAATAAATAATTAATATAGCCCTAGGAGATATAAAGCCACTGACATGGTTTCTTGCATTTGGCTCTAAATGGAACTCAAGATAACCTACTTTGAACAGTAATGTGTTCACAGTATGAGGGAATTAACTGCTCGATGTAATAAGTACTATTGAATTTTCAATCTCTGTTCAGATAAAGGGCAACTGCCACCAAAAAACACAGTCACAGTCATAACAGTAACCGAATGATAAAAAAAGCAAACAAACCTGCTTTTCATTAGATCCTTTAAAAGTTATAGGTTAAAATAACCTTAATAGGGCTTAAAAAATAGCAATTAAATCTTTCCATTTCTGTTTTCCGAGACTGCAGCTGAAAAAACGAAAAGAGGCCTAAGTGGCATACCATGCTAGCCTTGCTAATAACTCTCTGTGAAAAATCTCATTAATTCAGTCTGGCTCTTCAGATCAGCCGCTAAGACCTTGTATTGTCAGTCATCCTCTGGCCTTTTCAGGATTTCCATAGCCTAACTAGCAGAGTCTCCATGGAAACCATGCAGTCATGCTTTGCACATCCCCAGAACTTTTTGTTCCTGACAAAGCTTGAAAAATCACATGCAGCATGGAGAGTTTAACACAGTGAACTAAACCCTGACCCATACTTATAAATGATAAACCCCAGCATACCAGCTTTATTATAAATGATTTCCTTACAAGATACTTAGCCAAGCCAGCAAAACGCTGAACCAGAAAACACAGGAGGAACACAGCTCTGGAGAGAGGAAACAAACAAACCAAAGTGAAACAGTAGAGTTTCAGGCTAGTTCTGCCTCCTTTGAAAGCACAGGAAGAACACAGATATAGAAACACGCAGAGAGCAGGAGGAGTGCTTTGAAGTTTCCCCAAAAACGGCATCCATGCAGTCCTCCACAGAGAAGTCAGCTGTCTTGTGATTTTGTGTCACAGCAGTATTGATTTAACTGTTGGGCCATGCAGCCTGGTCAGCAGAGGGGACAGGAGCCAGGTCTCCAGCCCTGTATCTGCATGGTACCCCCAAGATCTTGCTTACACCTGATGAGCCCTGGGCAGACACTACCCACCTCTCTGGACCCAGAGCAGACGTTTGGTATCGAAGGTGGCAGAGACACTGCCCTTAAAATGAGATTTCTCAGTTTGCAACTGGGAACTGGCAGGCTCAGACTTGTGTACATGTGTCCAGTGAAGGGCAAGAGGTCAGTGACCCACTCCACAACCTGACTGCTTTCACCCCAAGCCTGAATGCTCCCCACCAGGCTCTGCCAGCATGATTGAGGGCAGTGGTTACTGCTTATGCTGACCCTCCTCATCCCTGCTGATGTGTGGAGGGAGTACTTGCACCGACAGCATAACTGCTCAACATAAAGAGTTCATTATAGCCAGCAGGACATGGACAAGTAACCAGACTACAGAAATTAAGCTGTAAAAGCCTAGCTGTTTCCAGAAAGCCCCCTTGACTGGATGTCACTTATTCCCTGGCACTGCATGAGCCCCATGGCATTTTATCTCTCTTCTTCCAAGCAGTGCCTCCAGTCCATGCTCGAATAAGCCACTGCACCAAGATCACAGAATCACAGAATGGTTTAGGTTGGAAGGGACCTTAAAGATCACCTAGTTCCAACCCCCCTGCTATGGGCAGGGACACCTCCTACTACACCAGATTGCTCAATGCCTCATCCAGCCTGGCCTTAAACACCTCCAGGGAGGGGGCATCCACAACTAAGTGAAAGTCAGAAAGGTCACACATAGAGAAGGAGTCACTGCAGGCCAAACTCGCTTTGCCGCAGTAAATTCTCAGCACCGGTGCAGATGAGCAATCACCCGCTCGGCACAGCGTCTGGGTTTGTGAGAAAAGAAGTGACTCATAGCTGAGGGTCACGCTGTAATCTGGGAGGACTGCCAGGGGAAGGAGAGAGCCACACTCAGCCTGATTCGTGGTGAGCTCACTCCTTATGTGGGGCGGAAGACGCAATCGACCGCAAAGAGGATCAGAGAGCCCTGAGTGGGATGAACCAGTCATTTGGGAGCTGGCAGCCTCACACTTCCACCCCTGAGTTGCAAATAATGAGTTCAGGATTAGGAAGTCCTCACACGGGATGGCTCAGGAGGTGTTTGGCACAAGAAGTCTCACTCTCCTGTGGGATGCAGGAGGTTAGAGCAGGCTTTGTTTCCATGGGGTTCTTCTGGTGCATCACCACAACGGATGGAAAACATTTCCCTGTCTTCTCCTCCCACAGTGAGGAGGAGTGGTTCATAATCAGCAGGAAGCCTTGTATCTCCAGGGCCTTTCAGAGGATAACCACAGCCACTGGAGCTGGCATGATGTGGGACATGCAGGCATGATAGATGTCACCTGAACTGCCTGGGACTCTCTAGGGCTGGCCCTTTACAAGCTAGCGGAATTATTTTGCCTCTACTATGTTTTAGTGAGTAACATATGCTGATGCCCTCTCCCAAAGCTATTCACCACCAACACCAACCATCTGCTTCACACACCATCCAAGCAGCTGCCAGTCAGCCACAGAATGTGCAAGCAGCTAGGCTACCTGAATGATGGAAACCACAGATCTTCACCCTCAGCTGGACATCCAACCCCTCTTCTCTGGTGAAGAAGTTGCTGTGCTCTGTACACTATTTGAAAGGTCAGAGGAAACAGATGGTATGGGGCTGGATCAGGAGCCCAAGAGAAATTACAGACACCCTTGTAGCAGCTTCAGCTTCCCATGAGGACTGAGAGGATCAGACCTCAAGGAACGTTCTTGGGAGACATTTTTATGCAAAAGCCTTGATTGCTGCTTGCTGTGCTGTGAAATTGTACATGTGTTGGATTTAAAGCATAAAACATCTCCTTTGCCTCTCTAGTCTCTTATTTTCTTCAGCTTTGCTTCTCTTACAGCCAAGACCAAGAGCCTCCGGCAATCTGAAGTACTGCCTTGAAGGCCCCAAAAATTACAATGGTTGCTTACCTGCTGAATACAGTGTGAAATACAGTCCTCACAAAAATTGGTAGAATCACTGAAATACAAGACACATGCTACTTCAAAACTCAGGAAGGGATGGATACAGGCAGAGAGCAGCATCCCTTGCCATAATCTCCAAGGTGAAGCAGGTCCCTCTGAGTGCTGGTCTCTTACCAGATATGCCTTATCCCTCCTCCTCTCCCCTCTAGGTGCTGGTACATCAGTAAAGGTGATATCTGAGCTTAGTAAATACCTTCTGACTGCATTTCGTGGGACCCCAGATGATCCCAACTCAGTGAGAGGCAAGCTCACATAGCCAAAGCTCTCTTAATTGTACCAGCTTTTCCCATACTTTTTCTGCTATGTATTACCCATCTTCCCTCTCGAAAGGTCAAGAGACCTTTCTTCAGAAAATTCTCGAAGTAGGTTATTATTTTCCCTTTCAGGCAGAGAAACAACTTCCCTCTGCCATGTCACTCACCCCTCTCCCTTTGTTTGTGACGGTATTTTTGCCACAAAGGGTCCCCAGTTGAGTAGATTTTTCTTTACCATTAGCTCTGAGTAGAGTGGAGCAAAGCCGCAAGAAGCAAAGGCAAACTGTGCTGGCACAGAACCTAAAGACACAGTATGAGGTGGGCCAGCCATGATCCTACTGCCTTCTGCTCTGACTATTCTCAGACAACTCTTCCCTGTGACTCTTCAACACTCATCTGTGGCACATCAGAGCAATTGTCCTTTGCCTTGATCAGAGCAAATGAAGCTGAACACTGTAAGGTGTCTTTGGTCACCCTAGAAGGTCTAGTCTGGGATGTCTCCTAGTCAGTAATGATAGGTTTGTTTTTTGAGAAAGTAGTCGTAAATTGGCAGCATACTGCAAAAAAAAGATTACAATCATAGGAAGGAGGCAGGGAAAGCACTCAATGTATCCAAGAGCTTGTTGCTGAGTGCTTTCATCCCTTCAGGGGACAGCTCCCACAAAGAGACCCTGCCATCATCCTCAGACCACTCATCCTTGCTGGAAGTGGCAAAACATGTCCAAGCAGAGGAGATGCTCAGCTGCAAGATCTTCTTACAGAGTGCACCTTCAGTCCTGGGGTGCAGGGCAGCTGCTGGCAGAGGGCATCAGTCCCATACTCATCACTGCTGCTCTCCTTCTGAGATCATGATCAGACTCTGAACAGACACAAATCCCATGGGTGTCTGGGCTGAGGCTTTTGCACAGAAATAATGTGATAGATCACATCACTTCAGGCAGTGCCAATCTGAACCTGCTGAATAAAAGCCCTTTTTTTATGAAGTCTTTTATTTTCATGCAGGCTCAGTTTGGATTGTGATAGACAGAGAAAGGGGAAAATGGTTACTTGCATGCTTGCTCAGCTCAGCAACAACACCGGGTTGTTAAAATTCCTAGGTATATAAGGCAAAATCCATGTAGGATGCTCACAGGATTTGCACTTCTGTGAAAAACAGACTGTTACTGGGGCATGAGCTTACATAATAAAAAGGAGACAGCACGTGCAGGGCATCCAGGAAGAAAAAAGGCGGCAAGAATGGGCAGGTGAGATGACCAGGTCCGTAGTGAAGGACAAGCAGAGACAAGACAGTAGAGATTACACAAAGTTCAGATGAAAATTACCTTCTTTAGGATCTTTTCAACAAATTAAAAACAGGAGCAGACAGAAGCTTGGTTAAGTAATTTTTCTCAAAGGGCCCCTGTTGTTTCAGTATAGCAGCAGATATCCTACAATTTTGCAAAAGCACAGCCTGACACTCCCAGTAGATACAGGCAGATTATTTACCATTTCTCTGAATTCACTTTCTCCATCTGGACAACACTAATAGCAGATACTTTATCACGCCTTTCATAAAGACTATTAGCTGGTAAAGCACTCAAAGAACAATGTATGAAGGCCATTGTCCTCCATTTCCCCATGGAAGCAGTAGGAGTTACCGATTTTCAAGTTAAAGTTTCATCAATGGTTGGGTTCTATGAGAGTTAAATATTACCCTAAATTGAACCAGCAGCTTAGCAAACAGATGATAAGCCTCTAGTGAACGAAGGAATAGTGTAGGGATAATACCTCCCACATACTTTGTCTACAGGTGGGCAATGTTTATTGTCTTCCATGAAGTTGTAATTGAGCTTTGCAATTGGCTCCATAGTGATTTAGTTACCCTATGATTTTGTCAAGGGTGCAATTTGGCTCCTGTCTGGCTGGGCAAAAGGCTAATAGATTCACTAACAACTCATTTTGAGCTCTACTTTTTCCCTAGTTCTGTTAGCAGTCAGAATCTGGATCATGCTTAATTTTACAAAGTCCAGTGACAGTCATGACTGGCCCACCTCACTTATAACTTCCCCTTTTAAAACAAAAATTATGTTCCCTCTATGCCTTAGATACTTCACACATATCTTCAATAAAGAGGAATGAATGGAGAAGAAAAACACTTCACACTAGCTCCAAGGGGAACCTCTGTGACTTGTATATAATATTCAGGCTCATGCTCATTTCCTCACACCTTCTGAATACATGGAGTTGAAAACCTATCACAGCGAGGTTACACTGGGTGAACAGATCTTCTCTACCCATCCCAGCTGCTGCTCTCCATCTTTGCTCAGCCTCGCTGTTTTGAATGCATGAAAGAGCCATGGGCACTGCCAGAATACTGCGTAGAGTATCTCTAAATCATATTTCTACACTGAAAAGGGAGTTGCTCATTTCTAAATATTAGTATAAACATAATGCCTCAAGCACTATGGAGTAAAATCCAGAAGCTGAGAATTTGTTTGCAGCTGTCTAAAAATGCCATTAAAAACCAGCTCTCCCGAGTCTAAGAAATCTATTTGTCTCTTCTCGGAGGAAAAGATATGAGCTAGATAAAAATACCTTTCTGGTAAATTCCTCTGTAACCATGAACTCCCACAAACCTCCCTGTTCCAGTTGCATGTTCCTCTCTCAGCATCAAGCTGGGTGTTTAGTTGCAAGATGCTGGTATGAACTGGTGTGACAAGAAGAAGCACGGATCCAAGCATGCCCCGAGGATGCTGTGCAGTTCAGGTTCTCTGGCTGTCATGTTGGACTGACAGCTGAAAACTGGGCCTCAACATTCAGGCAAACTTTGAAGACAATGCAAATGCACCAACAAGAAACTTTGAAGACAGGGCTGGTCTTCAGCCAGAAGAGACAGTCATCGTAAAGAGATGGGAGGAGCAAGGGAGAAACAAACAAAAGAGAAGGGAGGGAATCTTGAAAAATCACATATTATTTTTGCATTTCACAGAGAGTAGGTTTCTTGTGGGTTTCAACACCCAGCTGCTTCCAGGAACAGAACAGACATGCACGTGCCTGCAAAGCAAAACACAGCTGGAGAGCTAATTTTAGGCCTACCAGTCTTGGCAGTGTCCCTTTAACAAATGAAGAATGTATGATTTTCATGCATATGTACAAACACCAAATTCTTACAGCTAATTTAGATGGCTGTTCATGCAGTTTGATCCAGGTACCACCAGGTGTGCCTGTCAATCTGAGGTGCATTAGCTGGTTGGTAAGATTCTTCTTATTCACAGTGCAGTTCTTCTGTCTGTGAAGTCCAGCAAAGCATCCCTGAGACAACAGCTAGCCCTCAGAAGACATGGAAATCTGAGTTTCAAAACTATTTTCTGGTGAAATCTCAGTAACGTGAATCCACCATAAGGCTGATAGTAAAGCGGCCTTCCCTTTTCCTTCAAAGAAGCAAGCACTAAGGAAGCAAGTATCAAGCGATATGTTTGTATTTTGGACTTGATTTCAGAAAGAACTAGAGCATCACTTGCAGACAAGATTTTTAATGGAAGGCATTATCTCTGTTACAGCAAAAATTTTTTCATTCAGTTTCTGTTCATATCATAGATGGAAAGATTTCTTTGGAATTCAATTTGAGAGTTATAAACCGAGAATGATCTGTATTTTAATTGCCCTACTGATCACTGGTGTGCCAGAGGATTTATCTAAGCTTATAATAGGCAAACTAACCATATTTCAGAGTTGGATAAATATTCCAGTACCTGGAATAGCTAGTACAAGGACTCAGGAGAAGATTAAATTTTATTAAATAAAAAATACCTAGTTTTGTCTATCTCAAATTCGTTGCTATTTCCTGGCTCTGTCAATGCTTCCTTTAATTTCCCGAGAGGGGGCACTCATTACTATTTGTGTGGTAACCCACTCTGAACTGATGGTAAAGGGACATGGCCTCTGGTACAGAGCATTCCAGCTATTCCTCACCCCATTATCCTCTGCTGGACACTCAGGGAGAGAATGACGTCAAACTAAACACCAAGCACATGCAAACTGTCCTTCTTGCATCACTGAGGTCCCCTCAAAGAGATATCTTCCCAATCCCCTGACCATGTCACCAAAACAAACCCACAAACTTTATTTTCTCTGTTCCCACTTGCTACTTCATCTAATATGAAGGACATTCTCTGCCCACAATGGTATGAACAAAAGCAACAGACGTCAGCTCATAGCCAAAACATGGAGAAAGTCCAATGATATACCAATAAGATGTGATCAAGGACATTTATCATTATTCAGAAAAGATAAAACGGTGCCTTCTGTCTGCTCCATACAAATTAAACCAAGAAAGTGGCTTGGAAGTGACAGATTTCTGCCCCAAATGATACATCTGCGCTTTGAGGAGTGGGTAAAATCAAAAGCTAGGTGTGTGACTCTGCTGTCTATCCTGCTAGTTGCAGTTCAGGCTTGCTTGTTCCAAATGTATTTATTAGGCACTTCAGTAAACTCTTCTCAGACTGCTTGGTAATAACTTGCAGGGCACTAAAGGTAATCTCAAATTTATCTTTCCTTCCCCTTTTATCTTCCTTAACTCCAGAGTCATCCATCCCATCATTTATGTGAGAAACAGACTGGATAATTCATGGAAACAAAAATAGTCTGCTGAATTGAAATAAAATGTTTCAATATGTGGCAATAACAATGAATGAAATAAATTCTGTCATCACACAGACACTGAGTTTTAGAGAAAAACGTGTCCACACCCAAAGCAAATGAAAATATTAATTCCATATGAAACTGTCTCCCCCAACAAATGAGATAAGAGAAGCAGACCTTTTTGACAGTCCATGTGTTAAGAGATTTCAGGATTAACCCCCGCACTCATCCTTGGAAAATGTTATTACCTAATTCCTTTCTAATAGACAGAAGCATTTCACATGACAGCATGTCTTGATGGGGTAAAAGCAATGCTTAAAATAATCTGAAGCATGCATTCTAATAAAAGTTGCATTGCAGTTCTGTTTCCAGCTAAACTAAAAACAAAACAAAAAAAGTGAAATTATTTAATGGTGTGCTACTGAAGAAGTTTTGGTCCTTAATTTAGCAATTTGCCAGATAAAGCAAATATTGAAAAGTATCTTTTATTATTACTATCTTCCCTGAGGTGGAATCTCCAAGACTTGATCCAGCTTGCAACAGACATATTTCTTTTAAAAGGGAGTGTAACACAGGTATGTATGCAAAAATTTTCTGATAATCAGCTAGTCACAGATTGTGCTCCAAATCAAGCAATTGTTCTAAAATCAGATTAGCAAGCATTTACATATTTTTTTCATATACAGTTTCAGATCAGCTCAAGATGATGTGCCATTCCTGAATCAGTGTGAACCATCTGTAACAGAATGAAAGCACTGCACCAAAATTACCTGCACCAGTTTAAAAGAGAAATCTAGTCCAAAATTTAGATCAAAAATTTAAATACAGCAGCTTCTTGGGTGGTTCCTCTTAAAATGTCAATCTAGTCTATTGGAAGATAATTTTTAAAGCTAGTCATGCTGCATATAAGGATCTGGCATCTTTTTTGCCCAAGAGGATGCAGAGAAAGGTACTGATGGACCTCTGTAAAGAGCAGATTTCTGAACTTGGTGAGGATGCTGATTCCCTGACCATTCTGTTCCCTTCCTTTTCCCCTCCCCCCCCCCTTTCCCCAGCAGTAATGCAGCATGTCAGTTCCTTCTGACAGACAGACACATAGTCAGATGGAGACAGGCAAGAATGCTGCTCTGATTTCAAACAGATTTGCTCCAAATGATCACACTGTTAGGGGTATTTCAAGGTACAGCTTGATACCAAATGACACTCTTTTACTGCATGCTTAGCCAAACGCACTAGCTTAACCCAGGTAATTTTTCACAAATGAGAACAAAACACACATGACCAAATAACTTCCAGATTTTGATAGTGCTGATGTTCTCATGCCTGAGCTCTGTGATTAGCAGAGCAGTGAGCATCTGAGGACAATTGCTACAGAGTTGGCATAAAAACCCTAAAAAACCCAAGTGGCTGATCTAGGTTCCACAAGGAATAAAAGAGGGATTGGTGGACGAGTTCTTCCAAAGCTGGACCGGAGTGATTCTTACAGGAGAGGCATTCACAGGCTTTGATGTACATCTTACCATGTAAGATGTTCTTACCAGGGAATTTACAGACAAAACACTCTTCTTTTTTCTTAGATATTAGATAAAATTAAGGACTCCATACAACCAAATGAGGCCTTCAAATATGAGGTGAATGTAAGCCTGCTCCATGTACAGAACCACAGTGCCAGAGGTAAGCATCACCCATGTATTCTCACAGATGGGTTATTAACTTAAATAACCTAATTGTGTCAATTTAAATGTCAACATTGTTAATGATGTCGCTGCCTGTTATTTTAGCAGAAGCATCCAGCTTCCACAACTTGGGAATTTGGGGTTGCATGTTTCTCATTTTGCTTTTGTCCTAGAAGACAGTTGAGACATCTTTAGTTGCCAAAATTTCTAACTTCCACTTAGGTCTTTGGCATTCCTCCACCATGCATTTTAATTTATTCCTATATCTATTTGTCAGCCCAGTGGAAATCATCTGTTTAAAGGCAGTACAAAAATAATGTCAAATTAGACAGCAAGGAAAGCTATACCATTTGTTTTGCCCCTTTTTCTGCTCGTTCAGTAAAAGAAGCTGTAAAGCTTATTATCTGCTGTAGTCAAGGATATGCAGTCCTGGACCTTGCTGCAGCAGGCACTTTGCCACTAGATAAAAGGGAACATGTTATTTTAGCTTACAGAATTCTGGTCACGTCAGTGGGGGTTCCTTTCCCAAATCAGTATATTTTTAATGTGCATAATTTTTCCTTTTCCTCTGTTATGGCTCTACCCTTCTATTTTTATAACCTGCAGGAAGCATATTTCAAAAATATTTATTAGCTTATTAAATCAAATTACCCTTGCTCCTGCTGGACCAAATTTTATGGAGTGCTCACAAAAAATCAAAGAGCCTGTGCTGCAGCGACAATTTGTAGTGATGGCAGAGAAAACTATTCCTTAATCTTCTTAATTAGCAATTGCAATTACTTCAATTTACTAAATCAGAAACTTTTGGCAAGAGTTGCTCTGTCTGTTCAAGTTTTGTGGCTCAAGGCTGGAAAGGTAAATAGCCTCGGGGAAGACTGGCCAAAATGAATAAGCACATTTGTTGGAAGTTCCAAGTAAAATTATCAGCAAGGAAACAGTTAACAATATTGACTTGTAAATACCTGTAACTATGCTTTAAATTTAAACAGTAACAGTCATTCAGGTAAGTGAGAGCATTTCACATTTCTCTTTCTGCTGTTCCCTGTCTGCCTGTGGATTCAACGATTTTGGATAAAGAGAAACACACCTCTTCAGATGCCAACAGTAACATCCAATGACATCGGTCAGCTTGGTGTGTGGTCACCTGCCTCTAACCCAAACTACCTGTATAGGGCATCTGAGCCCTAAATCACATTGTGGTTTCTTTTCATCACTGGTGAAAGTTTGCTAACTCAACATTTAAGTCCAAAATACAATAGGATATGGATTTACACTGCATTTGTTTTTAAAATTAACATTTATATGCTGGAGTATCCAGAAATAATATGCAGGAAGAGGCCTTAAATCCTCAAGGCAACATTAAATTTTATATATCTATTGTTAATGTCTATATATGTATCTACACATGAACATATGAATATGAGATCAAAGACTTCCAGGAGACCAATACAACAGCAATAAGAAAAGAAAATTTGCTAACACTGCAAATTTTGCACTCAGATTCAAAATTCCCAAAGTGACTGTGAGAATGGTTCCTGAATGCTGGACTTTTGTTGAGCTGATTACAAGCAGGGTCACCAGTTGCAAAATCAGAATTGTTTTTAAAAATGCTTATACCTGCACACACTAAGAATTGGGATGAAATGAGATGCAAGGACATAAGTTGTATTTGTCTCCAGCACTAAACCATGAAGTCTGGAATGTGGAGCTGTGGTTGCTTCTGCTTTTTTTGCATTTTCCTAGTGCAGAAGTTTTATAAATTTGAGTGTTGTGTGTTTTCCCTGTAGGCATCCCTTGATGCTCAGTAAACAAAGTGGTAAAATAAAACATACTGTAGTTTTCTGAAAACTGAAAACTTGGGGCTGCAAAGAAAGACATCCCTCTTTCTCTTGACTTTCCCCACCCTTTCTGTAAATTCATTTTAGTATTTAGCTTTATAACCTAATCTTGGATGACATTCTTGATCTGTAAATCCATCAGCTTAATAAAGAGCAGAAACAAAGCCTCTCTTGCATGAGAAATATGTTTTAAAATGCCTGCCTTACTCAACATTGCAGCTGTCAGAGGAAGTCAATAGTCCTTGCTACACTCAAGTTACGGCAAATCAGCATACAACTTGGAAGAGTGTGAGGGGGAGTTTCAGACCTCACGGGTGGCACAAAACATCTGTGTGCAGTGGGCAGCCTGTCTTGCTCTGCTCTCCCATCTGCTGCTCCATCCATGCTACCCTGTACCACCAGCCAAGGCCACCAAGCTGGCTGCAGACCCACCCCTTGCAAATCTGGTAGCAGTTGAAACCTGCTTGACTCTGTCCTGTAACAAAATTTCAGCAGATCCACTGGTATGAAATCTTACTCTGTTCAAAATGTCAGAAGAGAAGATCTTGGAGAAGAGAAGGCTCTGGGGAGAAGCCTATCAGTACCTGAAGAGGGCCTACAAGAAAGCTGGGGAGGGACTGTTTGACAGGGCGCATAGTGATAGGACAAGGGGCAGCGGTTTTAAACTAGAGCAGGGCAGGTTTAGGTTAGACATTAGGAAGAAGTTCTTCACCATGAAGGACATAGGACTCCGGAACAAGTTGCCCAGTGAGGTGTTGGAGGCCTTATCTCTGGAAACTTTCAAGGTCAGGCTTGTTGAGGCTCTGAGCAGCCTGATGTAGTGCAAGATGTCCACATCCACTGTAAGGGGGTTGGACTAGATGACTTTTGGATGTCCCTTCCAACTCAATGCATTCTATGGTTCTATGATGCTAAGCAAAAGGGCTAAATCAGCTGATGCTAAGAAAACTCAGTGTCCACTGCAGGCATATGGGGAAGCCTTAGGATGCTGGAGCAGCAGTGAACAAAGATGCCAGAAGTACCCATGGTCACATCTGGGGTAAAGTTCAGAGGGAGGAAAACAACTGCCTGCAGCTGAGATGCTTCTTGCATGATGGGTGCCTGGGGAACAGGGTGAGCTTCCCCTCGACTCCAAGGGTTGAAAGCCGGGTGCAGCCAGTGCAGGAGCAAAATTAAAGCTGACACCAGGCAGTCTGGTGTTACAGCCGTCTGCATTCCTATTGATCTGAAGGTTTAGTCTGCATTCTGGCTTTATCAGCCACTGGCATCACGACTGCCATCTCTTCCCTCTCATCCTCCTAACCTGGAAAACACTTCTGAGGGTGCTGAGAGACAGTTATCAAAGTTCCACTGCCTAAGCAAAGAACAACATGCTTCAGAAGAAACAGCTGCCTGGCACCTTTGAAGAAAGTTTCCTGACACTTTTTCGATTTAATTAAAAAAAAAGCCAACCTCAACATATACATGATGTTTTGCCTTACAGATCATTTCAGAACTGCTTCTGACAGTGGTGGATTATAATGAACTTCTTATCAAGATGTTGCCAGCTCAAGACAGACAATGTGTGTATGTATACGTGCAGATCCCAGTCTTGTTAACATCAGAGAGTGAAAGGGATGGTGTGCAGGAAGATTTATTGCAGGGAATTATCCACATACACAAAACAAAGCAAAGCAAAACAAGGCTGCATCTTTTGCACAGTTTTTTGGCTCTTGATTGGGGACTATGCCTGACAAATGGGTGATTTGCCCAGATTCTGCTCCATTTGATTTAATTATTTCTCTTCTATAGTTGTGGCACATGAAAAAAGTATCTTAGAGAGTAAAATACTAATTATTCCACCCCTTAAAGAACAAAAGAATAAAATCCAGATGACTTGGACAGTCTGGAGAGGAAGGTCCATGCAAACCTCATGAAGTTCAGCACGGGCAAGTGCAGGGTGACGCACTTGAGTCAGGCCAGTCCTTGTTACAATACAGACTGGAAGGTGATGTGACAGATAGCGGCTCTGTGGAGAAGGACGTGGAAGAAAAGCTGGACATGAGATAACAATGTGCACTTGCAGCCCAGAAAGCCAAGCATATTCTAGGCTGCATCAGCAAAGCCATGACCAGCAGGTCAAGAGAGGTGATTTTGCCTCTTTACTCTGCTCCACCTGGAGCATTGTGTCTAGCTCTGGAACCATCAGCACAAGAAGGAGATGGACCTGCTGGAGAGGGTCAAGAGGAAGGCTACAAAGATGATGTGAGGGCTGGAGCACCTCTGTTATGAAGACAGGCTGAGAGAGCTGCTCAGTCTAGAGACGAGAGAGTTTAATGAGGCTCTGAGCAGTCTGATCTAGTGCAGGATGGCCCTGCTCACTGCAGGGTGATTGGCCTAGAAGGTCTTTGATGGTCCCTTCCAAATCCTATGATTCTATCACTCCATGACTGTCAAAATGGTTCATAAAAGAGCTTTCACTTTCCTGCACTGCTGTGGTAGCATAAACACACTGTCATATGGGGAGAGAGCTTAAACAAAAGTTTAAGCTTTGGGAAAACTATGACCTGTCCCTTACATCTTCATATTGTACACTGAGGCAACTGTGTACCATACTGAGGCTATCAAAACTATCTCACACATTGCTGAGAGGTAAAAGGCTCTTAAAGTTGTGCTCTCACCCATGGCTTCTTGCTAGGGGCTTGAAGTAAAGCTGTAATTAAGCCCAAAATACTAGAGCTGCTCTGATTTTGAATATTTAATAGTCAAATTCTGGACCATGGAGTTAGTCAGAGATGCTACTAACACTGGCATTTCACAGCATCAGACATGGAGCCACAGCTGTCATGCTGCTATTATTCCTGATACTAATTCTTATTAATAAAAATTGCTTACAGAAAAAAGGTAAAACCTAAATACTTTCTGTGAATCTTGCAACTGGCAGGTGGGTTCAGATAACACAGAAAACCAAACAATCTGTGGATCAGTAAGGTTTTACACAGCCAAACGTAAGCTACTTAGCTTAACTCTAATATTTATGATAGGCTTAATCCAGTAAACAGATAAATTGGTATAAGCGTGAAAGACCACACAACTGCATGTAGGCAATAAAGACCACACACGTACCTCATTTCAAGCTTAGGGCATTAAGAAAATAAGGATGTGCCAAAAAAAATTTAGCTGATTGGACTGAACAAATAAATAGTGGTCATTAGAGTTGAATAATGGTCTGCGAATCCAAACAAATAGTCAAACTTACCAGGCAAAAGCTTCCACAGTTTATTTTAGCACTGCTTTAATGTCACTTTCGTGCTAACATAATGGGTGAAATCGTAATTCCTTTCCAATCTATAGAAGCTTTTGTCATTGATTTCTTTGGGGCAAGAATTTGACCCTATGATTTGTAGAATACAAGATCTATAAGCACCTCTTAATACCCTCATGTGACTCTAAAGATGAATAAATACAACTCAAGTACTAAAATACAAGACGCACAACTGAAAAAGACAAGTCCATATTAAATATACAAACTGCAAGGAAAAAAGGTCTTGCTTTAAGCATAATTTGAACCACTGAGGGAGTCCCACGCAAGTATTGCAAAATTTAGATTGTTCTTTCTAAGCCTTTCCATTAGAAGTACAGGGCTAAATCTTGTTGATGTGAAAGGTGCTCTCAGGCTTTAATAGCAGAATTTTACTTTGGAAATCAAGACAAAGCACTCTTCTGCGTTGCAGTAAACTGATTTTAAACCTCTAGCACATGAGCTCTGTGGGGTTAGCAAGAGATAATTGCAAATCAATTAGCAGAGAGCTTAAAATGTTCTGTTCAGAAATCTGTGCCTGTACAGGGACCTTCTCCAGAAGTAAATAAACTGAAAAAGAAATTGCAAAACGCTGAAGCAGCTTAAACAGGAAAAAACACAGAACAGTTTTATGGCTTGTTACTCACACAGCCATATTAGATAATTCCAATGGTAATTCCTGGCCTCATAATTCATGTGCAGTATAGTCAGTGATATTCTGCGACATATATATCCTAGGTCATATAAAATCCTACTGTTATTACACCATTCTACGTCTCTGATTAAATCTTATCTGCTTTAAGTGCTCCTATGTTACTGCATATATTTAAGTGAGCAACTTGATATTTGCATAGAGCTTCGTACTTTCAAGAAAGCTTCACAAACAATAATGAACTAAGCCTCACTAATACCTCATGTGTGAAGCAGAGAAGTAATGAATTCCAGTTTTACAGGTAAAAAAGGTGAAGTAAACACTTAGATGCTTATGGCCATGTAGATATTAATGAAAGATAAATAAGTTGCAGATAATTCGTGCTACAAAATTCATACCAACTGTCCATTGCTCCTCTTAGCAGAAACCTGTCAGATGCTACTGCCCAATGCTATGTATTTTACTCAGATGAGAAGGGGCATGCTAAAACTCTGCATGATGTAAATGACCACATACAGCAGCAATAATTCCCTATCAAGTATAGCACTTGCCCCATTTGCTATATTTTCTTAATTAAATATCAATTTGTGATACTTCACCTTGAAGTTCAGCTAAGCCAAAGTTGGTACCAAGTCATGTTTCAGCACTGGTGATCAGCTCTTCCATGCATGTAGTCAGATCCCTTGAATTCTCAGGAAGGGCATTCAAAAACAGGCATAGAGGAACTCTGGTAGTCTTAGAACGTGACTTCCCCAATAAAAAATATGTTTGAAGACTATAAAGGTAGTTACTCTAGTTCTCTGAGAAATCTTGTGAAGTTCAAAGGAGAAAATTAACTTTTGTAATGAAATAATATTAACTTTCCTATCCAAGAACCAATAACTTGCTCTCAAGTAAAATCTTACACAGGATTCCCAGCTCTCATTACATGATTATGGGTTGCAAGATAATTGGGTGCTTGCTTGATTTTTTTTATAAGGATTGTTATCATTTTACCTTCTCATCATGTTGTCTTTAACTGCCATTCTCACTCTTCAGAGTGACTGCCATCTCCTGAAATGGCCAGTGGGGCAGAAGCCATGAGATGGTCTCACTGCACTGGCCACTTTGCCCTCACAGCCACTGTAAAGGAAAGGGACACCGTCCTTTGGAAAGAGTATTTATTATTCATGCTGTAATAGTGCCTGCAGGGCCCCTTAATAGATAGGGCTCAGTTGTAGCTGGCAATCTACAGCCATGTAAACAAGATGTAGATCTCTGCTTACTCAGCACATAAGCATATGGCTAAATACAACAGAGGAGCAATATAGGTGGTAACAGCACAACCTTTAGGATCCTCGCGGTGCTTGTTCACCCCAGCACACCAACCAACTATGCCTGGCTCTTTTGCAGAGAGTCTGGTGTGCTGGAAAGAAGGGAAGAGGGATTCAGGGTGAAAAACTGTCATGAATAAGGGACAGCAGCCTTTGCAGGCTCTTATTTAGGCTTCCTCCTGACACAAGAACCAAGTTGGGATCTTTGCTGACAGCCTTCACTGAGAAATGTTAATGACAGAAGTCATACAATCTGGCATGCAGGGCTAAATGGCTTGCTCTCAGTCTGCAATGGGAATGTGAAAATAAGCCTAAAATCACACAGAGGGCTTTGGCCTCTGCTGTTTAAAGACAGAAGAGGTCGAAGAGCTGAGAAACATGCTCCTCAAGCATTGCAGAGCAGGAGAGGCAACACAGCTTGCTGAGAAAATGGAGCTGCATCAGAGAGTAATGTGAATTATTGGCACTCCACATAGAAAAACAGATCCCAGCAGCAACATCCAATGCCATGGAGTTTAGCTCTCTGATACCTCAATGTAACCACCTCACATAGTAACCACCTTTCTTTATGCAAATTTGTTGTATATTAAAATCAATGACACTATTTGCTCCAACTCTTACAGGACGATTGCCTCTCTCAGGGACGGCTGGGAAGCCTTCCCTAGATTTCAGCTTAACTATTCTATTGTACTCCTGATAGTGCTATCTTTCAGCTCTCCTTACCGCTTCTGAGTCCTGTATCCTTATGGACAAAGAGCGCTTAAATTTTCTTCTCCTAGATTGAGCAAGCCCAGCCCTTCCCATTGCTTCCTGGGAAATAAACTCTCTGTTTTTCTCAAGCATAGAGTCACAGAATTAGAAGGGATCACCAAAGGCCATCTAATCCAACTCTCCTGCAGTGAGCAGGGACATCCTGATCAAGTTGCACAGAGTCTCATCAAGCCTGGCCTTGAATGCCTCCAGGGCGTCCACCACCTCTCTGGGCAAACTGTTCCAGTGTCTCACCACCCTCATGGTGAAGAACTTTTTCCTAATGTCTAACCTAAACCTACAATTTTCTAATTTAAAACCATTGTCCTCATCCTATCACTATGTGCCCTGGCAAACAGTCCCTCTCCAGCTTTCCTGTAGGTCCTCTCCAGGTACTGGCAGGCTGTTATGAGGTCTCCTTGGAGCTTTCTCTTCTCCAGGCTGAACAGTCCCAGCTCTCTCAGCCTGCCCTCGCAAGAGAGGTGCTCCAGCCCTCACATCATCCTCATTGCCTTCTTCCGAACATCCTACCCCAGTCCCATGTCCT